>JAVYIG010009657.1:0-76268 GCA_035222895.1 Strongylocentrotus droebachiensis | reverse complement strand
ATTGAAATTGATATCAGAATGAAGGTATTTTAATTATCCATCTTTTGACACCAAATACATGGTGATTAGAGGTTTTAGTTCAAAGTTATCTTTAAAACTCGATGTAAACACACCAAACAGGTCCTTAATACACTAATGCACGTATATGCATACAGTTAATACACATGTGGGCAAAAATGTTGTTTTTGTGGAAATCAAATCAATAACTTTGGATTGCTATAACTTTTTATTGAAACGATATATAAACCTCTCCCTTGCACAGGATATTGTCGTTGTACATAAGCAAATTCCTGGAAAGTTATGAAAAAATGCAATTCTCCGATTTTGATATATGGAAAATAATGTTTTTTGATAAAATTCAATTTTTCGAAAAAAATCGCAAAAATCATGTTTTTCACTTAAATTTGCGATGTTAATTAATCCCAAATTCTTTGAAATTGGTATTAAAATGTAGATAATTTAACTCTCTTTCATATGGACACCAAACTCATGGTGGTTCAAGGTTTTCTTAAAATATTATTCACATAACACTATTTTGTCGTCAAAAGGGCCAGACGGTCAATTTGTTATGTGGAGCTATGCGATCTTTACATCTGTGCACATGAAAATTGGTTTCCTTTCCAGCTAGGTTTACCCCCCCCCCCCCCTGGCTCCCGGTCTAGGACCCCCCAGGAAATGAAGGAGGGGTCTGAAAATTTGCACCCCATCATTTTTGGCCAATTGGGACCCTTTTGAAGCCAAAACAGCAAAAAAAATCAACTTTGGCACAAAAATCCTACGGGATTACATACCATACCGCACTACAACTCCAAACGGACTGCTTCTTAATTGTTCATTGGAGGTGATAAAATTGTTTGTCCTGTCTGTAGTCGGTATGGTGTGACTCAGGCGCGTACACAGGGGGGGGGGGGGGAGGGGCGGGGTTAGGGGGTTAAACCCCCCCCCTTTGGTATTTTTTTATGTGTGTATTTTTAAGAAACCCCCCCCCCCTTAGGTTTTTTTTTTTTTTTTTTTTTTTTATTATAAAAAAAGAAAAATGTCAAATTTTCAAATTTCGAGACCAAAAAAAAAAAAGTGTCCTCTTACCCCCCCCCCCCCTCCCCCCCCCCCCCCCCCCCCCCCGCTTATTCAGCGGCTGGCTGAGTCGTTGCGATTTTTTCGGCCCGATTTCAAAATGTTAAAACCACCCCCTTGAAAAAATCCTGCGTACGCCACTGGTGTGACTGGTGTAGTTTGTCCACAAACAAGACTGCTCTGCATCATAATACCAGTGCTTCTCATAGTGACTTCAATGGTAGATTTACATTTAAAGATTATCTGAAAGTTTGAGTGAAAACAGGCCATTAATGATAAAAATTCAAAAAATTGATCTGATCGATTCCTGAATTCTCCCAACTTTATCATTATATTTTGATACATTTTAGCTGAATGTAAATCGTCACAAAGCAATGAATAGGCTCTATGTACCATTCCAAACATTTAAGTGTTGAAAGATTTGTTACAGCCTGTTATATGTCTTCATGGAAGAACGGTTGGGAGAATTTACTGTTAGAGGGTGTTTCACAGTGACGCCTTTAAAGAGAAACGTAAATATCTTTGTGGTTTGAGAATTTTTTTCAGGATTTTTTGCTTTTTAATGATATTTTATTTTCATTTAAAAACTTAACTACTACCGCATTTGTGGAATTGCTCCTGATATTTTTTTCTAGCTACCGTAATAATCGTCGCCAATGTTCTAATCCTAAACTGTCTGACTTTAAACAAATTATTTGCTGGTTCCCTCAGAGGTCATTGTTTGGCCCCTTACTTTTCATTCTGTTTGTAAATGATATTTACTGATCATCTAAACTACTTTCTTTTATTGTTTACGCTGATGAAACAAACCTATTATATTCTCACGAAAATCTCGATAAACTATGTAAAACTGTTAACACCGAATAAATAGATGTCTGCAATTGATATAATCTACAACTTCCCAAAACCTCCTGACTTTAACTCTGAACAAATCAAATTAAATAATAATTTGTTCTCAAATATGTATCTCTATTTATATTTTGACATTTCTCCTCAACTTTGATATCATTCACGATAGCAAAAGATGCTGAAACCCGGAGAGATGACTGAGCTCCCGAGGGATGACACACCAAGTAAAAGGTACAGACATATTTATCATAACTCTACTGTGATACTTGAATAATTGTAAAATTAGTAATGGTCACAAAATTAAATTAAATGAGTAGGATCATTTATCACTATAAAGAGTATTTGGGTTTTTCATTTGTATTCTTTATTTCATGCAAATTTACTATTGGTAGTAATATTAAACGATCGTCGAGCGTTAGTGGAAATGAAAAATATGGCGTTATTAGTTATTCATCTCAATGGGAAAAAAAATCAAATGACAAACATAAAACCTCCAACATAACACAAATCTTTACATTAAAACTGATTAAATTAAATAGACCTTACAGTTTACAATGTCTAAATGGTAAAGTGCTAAAACGACGGCCTCCTTTTAATTCAATCGAATCTTTATATTATTAAAACCTGCAAGTACTCATGATAATGTAGAAATATATTGGGAGATAGAGAGCCATCGTATCTAAAAGCTAAACCGTGAAATGAACACAAATAGAAGTGAAATATAACATGTACACGAGGTAGATATCTAGTATAAGAAAAAAAAAGGAAAGGTAACAACTGTAAAAATGGTAAATACATTGTAGTTATTGACTTGCGTCAAGACTTTATATTAGTTAAAGAAATTTGTTGTTGATCAAAACTAATACAACAACTAAAACTGAAGAAAAAAATGCATACTATACTCGAACTCGAAATCAGCACACAAACACACACACACAATATTATGGCAGCCATGCATTACCCAAAATATCTTGGAATATTTTTCTAGAGCCCTTCTTTAGGTTTGGCTGGTCTACTGTTGGTGATATTTTGATCAGGTACCCAAAATTAATGTTTTCTAATGAAACCTATCAAGGCCCGGCTCAAAAGTGATTGTAATATAATAATAATAGCCTAATAGTCAACTCCAAATTTTATTAAACCGAAACGGAAATTCTTTTTGCCCAATTGATCGTGAGCCCGGCAGCCACTGAGCAGCGCCAGATCGACGTTGCTCTATCCCTTATTGTTGAACGCCAAAACAAGGTAGCAACAACTCCCATCTTTTAACGTCTTTTGGTATGACGCGGCCGGGGTTCGAACCCACGACCTCCCGGTTGTGAGGCGGACGCTCTACTGACTGAGCCAACACTCCGGTCCCTAAAAGAAGGACATTGCATGTAAAAAATAAAAAAAAGTAGAATTCTTCACTGTAGAGGTGTTGTGGTCCAGTGGATAATTATCCGTACTGCGAACCACAAGGTACCGGATTCGAATATCCCTGCCACAGCACTTACGTTCTTTGCAAAGACGTTAATCTCCATTTTCCACACCAGGCGCGTAGCCAAGAGGGGGGGCGGTGGGGGCGGTCGCCCCACCCCCCCCCCCAAAAAAAAAAAAACGCCGGCCAAAAAAAGAAAAAAAAGAGAGAGAAAGAGAAGAAAAAAAGTAAGAGGACGTAGGAAGAAAAAGGGAAAGGAGTCGAGAACGGTACAACGAATCGTCTTCTTTGTCTAATAATACGTCAAAGCTTCCACGCTTCGCGCAGGAGGAGGGGGGAATACTGAATTCAGACAAGGATTAAGAGTCGAGAAAGGTACAACGAATCGTCTTTTTCAAAGCTTCTGCGCTTCGCGCGGGAGGGGGGAAACTCCCCCCTCCCTGCACCTACCCCCTAGGGAGCGCGCTACGCGCGCTCTTTAAGTGATTCGCGTGGTAAATGGGTACATGGTAGGATTATTCCTGGATATGCACTGATAACGGCTGCCGGAGCTAAGGCCAGAGTAATAATTTCCAAAGCTCTATGGAAGCACATACGTTAAAATGTGATATGTGTTAAACAAGAATGGATTAGTATAAATGTAAACAAATGGTTTGTCCATATAATTTCATTTCATTGGACAAACCTCAACATGACTAATTATATTTGAAGTATCAAAATGGTCAATAAACAATGAGCTAGAATACTACTAGCTCATTTACTGGTGCATTATAGAAATAAATAATAAAAAATTGTGCTATAACTATTGCTAATTCTGTTAAATAATAAATGCACATACCGGTAAGTTTAACGTGAAAGATAATATAGGTAGGAATTGAAAATCTACCAGGTCTATTCGTTATTCACTTAGTGGTTTTTAATTCATAATATCAAATGAGAAGAAGCTTGAGTACGTGTATATTTTATCTTTAAGTATAACATACTTTACTTATACATCAAATTTCGCAATTCTTTCGTTTTCTTCGTATTTATTTGTGTTCTTGATCCGACCCCATAATAAGTAGAATATCTTTTTGCATTCTATACCTTGCTTTCAGGGCAGAGGATTATCTCAATCACAAGAAAGAAGGAAAAACATGAAATTTGATGTACAAAAGGCATGGAGAGTTGTCCACAAATGATGTCATCAAATTGAATATCGCCCTCTAGTGACTAGTCGTTTAAAAAAGCTGTAACTTCCTTATTCCTTGCCCGATTTTGTTCAAATTTTCACTGATTTTATTCAAATATCTTAAACTTTACAATAAAATTAACTTAGTATGAAGGTTTTGGTTCCTATTTACTATTCTAGTGGTCAAGCAGCGAAAGTAGCAGACACCATATCAAATGATGGAGAAAGGAGGAGACGTGATCTAATGTTTGAAGTCATTATGCATGATATCACCCAGGTATCAGAGATGAATTTGACTGCAGGTACAAAGACCAGTAATGGTAATGTGATCATGCTTCCAAAGACGGTCGAATCATCCAAGATACTCCTAGTTCTGAAAGCTCTCCAGGAGGTGATAGAAAAAGAAGAGACGTACCTGCCAATAAAAGGTAAATTCATTTGTTTTGAAACTTTGTAGGCGTAATTTCCGGCATCCAATCTAGGTCACCTGACTCTTCGTGTTCCTAAGTCACTCATGCGTAACCGTCCAAGCGCAATTTTGTCCGTTTCTGGTCCGTTTAAAGGTAAAGACCAGTAAATGGTCATGCGATTGCATTGTGAAAGAAACGTTGTGGAATCGATCAGAAAAGGTTGATCATCTAGCATCTAGCATCTGCAAGGTTCTGGAATCATCAAAATGATAAGAAATTTGGCCCATTCTTCGTAAAGTTACAAGCACTATACACAGAAAGATGTATATGGGACTACCCTATATCTCTCACAAGACCATGAGAGAAACAAATTTACCAAATATATGAATTAGTAGGCGGTTTCCTGGCAATTTTGTTATCATCATGTCTTAGTCAAAACATATTCTTTCACATGATTGGTAATGAGAGCTTCCTTTTCATTTTTTGAAATTGGGGCGTTTCCAATACTGGTCTGTACCTTTAAAGGCCTTTCTTTTTTCCTTCGTTTCTCCTCTGCAGCGTATAACCTGCGGTAAAATTCTTTAAATATTGACACATAAACCGTTTCAAGATTTAGTTTTAAAGAGTTGCACCTGACATTTCCACACACTCTTGGTAAGCTCATAATTATTGCTAGTTTTCATATAGTTTATTTCAATTCAATTCAATTCAATTCAAAAATGGTTTTTATTATAGCAGAAACATGGTTCATACAAATACAATTTTACATGAAGGACAGCCTTGGCTGGAATATTCATGTTTACATGTTCGGCACAATAGATAACACTTTTAAATACATACATGTAAAAAACTAGCAATATCAAAAATAAGACTTAGATTTTGTAACTAAAATCCATAAACACATTGCACAAGTTTCCAGAAATACAGCTGTAATTGTTTACAAATGTCCTATAAAAGTCAATACAAGCATGGTAAAAATATTAAAATAGGTACATTTTAAACAGCCTGCTGAGGGGAGGAGACGAGCACTAAGTATACCTGCAATAACGATAAAAGTACAAAATAAAACAATTTTTTTCAACTTTTATTGAGTATGTCAACTAGAAATGACAGTGGGCTATTTTTAAATCTTTTTGTTTTGAATTGAAATTGTTGATAAATGGGAATACGGCGAAGAGTGATATTATTTTTTTTTTCTTAGGTAACCAGGTCTGACAAATAGAGTGATTTGAAAGGGATTTTGCGAATTTTCTACAAAGTGCTAGTCTCCTCTCCTCAAGAGTTGGTAAATTGCATACTTGACATGCATTAGAATAGGTAATATAACTAGGCCCTAAAATAATCTTACAAACTCTACGTTGTATTTTTTCAAGATTATTATTTTGTTCTACTGTAAGACTGCTATGGAACGCTGGAGCACAATATTCTAAAATTGGTCGAATATAACCTACGTATATTGTCACTAAATCCTTAAAAGGTAAATTGAATTTCTTAAGCTTCCTCAACATGTACAGTTTCTCTATTGCACCTTTTGACTAAATCATTAACATGTAAATTCCATTTTAAATCATATTGTATAATTACTCCAAGAGTTTTAAGAGTTTGTACATTGCATAGAGTAGAGTCATTAATGGAAAGAACTTCAGGAGGAGCAGGATTTTTCATAAAAGTAACCTGCAAGGTAAAACACTTCAAAGGATTGAGTGACATATTGTTTGATTGAGACCAGTATTGCACAGAGTTAAGTATGGGTTGTAATTGTGAAACGTCTGTTGATTTACGACATTGTACTAAAGATAAATCATCAACATATTTGAAGTAATGTATAGGAATATTTTCACATAAATCATTAACCATAATTGAGAACAGAATTGGGCCAAGGCGTGGACCTTGGGTAACACCGGCATGACAAAATTTAATATCAGACAAAGTTCCATTATATAATGTACTTTGTTTACGACATTCTAAAAAACTTATGATCCAACTTATTATCCAAGGTCTTATGTGCATATTAACCATTTTTTCAATGAGAATGTTGTGATCCAAGCGATCAAAAGCCTTTTTAAAATCTGTACATACAATAGTTGCTATAGACCTGTTGTTTTCTTCGTGTTTATAAAGATGATGTAAAAGGCCAACAAGATAATGTGTAGTAGATAACCCTGGTCTGTTACCGAACTGATGTATATCAATGAGTTTCTCAATATCTTTCAATAACCATTGAGCCATAAAAGATTCAGCTAACTTAGAAAAATGTGAAGTCAAAGCTATAGGACGCAGATTATTAATACAAGGTGGGTGCGATTTTGGAATAAGAGTTACTTGAGCGGATCTCCACTGTGAAGGGACAACTCCTTGTCTAAAAGATATATTAAGGATCCTAGTAACCGGTACACTCAATTCACATGCAAATTCGCTAATTATGCGAATAGGAAGATCGTCTCTAACAGATGCTTTATGTCACTGCATTTTACGCAGTTTACAATAAACTGCCCAACAACTAATCTCTGGACTTTCACACTGAGAAGGTAAAAAGGCTGGTAATGATTTCCTGTTTAAAGGAGAAAGATCAGAAGCAATAGACACAAACAAGTCGTTAATTGCATTAGCTGCTTGTTTAGGATACTGCATACTTTGAACATCAATACCAGGAATAATTATCGGAATATGGTCCTGGTTACCATTTGTAAGTATCTTTATATGTCTATACCAGGCTGAAGGATTATTCAACTTTTCCTTTTTAATACGAGTATTATAATAATTCTTTTTTGCAACAGAAATAGCTTGAGCAACTTTATTTCTTAAATGCCTCCAAAGAGTATCGTTTCCTTTTTAAAAAGCTTTTTGTCGGTCACGAATAAGTGATTTGATAAATGGAGTTACCCAAGGTTTGTCAGTACTACTCACTTTCACTACACGCGAAGGTAAGTATAGATCAAGGTGACATTTAATGGTGTCAATTAACCTATTACACGTTAATGATAAATCAGAGGTATCTAAAAAACTTCTTCCCAAGTTGGTGCAGTCAACCATTGACCAAATAATCGTAATCCACTGTCCTTTAAAGGACGAACAATCCTGGTCTTTTTATAAGTAGTATTTTTTTAACCAATAGTTGAATGCCAAATGATACAATTGTGATCGCTTCTAGTAAGTTGATCTTTAGTAAGTTGATCTGCCAGAAAAGAAGGACATGATGGTATTGAGTTGTCACTTACCTTTCAATCTAACATTTGTTGTCCCTCTGAAATTTTGACCTCTGTCATTTTTATCTCTGGCATTCTTACTGCTGATAGTTTTACACCGAACCTCTCATGACTGGTAGGTGGTTGGACGATGGTGGTCGTGATAATATTAAGTTTAATTATTATTGTGCGAACCTACACCTAACAAGCAATTCTTTTTTTAGTAGATTTTTTTTTTCATTTCCTGTAACCAAATCATTTTGCATTACAATGGCCCCAAAAACAATGTCAAAGATATTTCAATGCTTATTTCTGGTATATCATTACGTTTATTATTGTCTGTCATTTTGTTATATTATGTGAAAAGAAATGACAAATGAATTCGCTCTGTATAGAGCTACTTCTACTAAATAATATAATAATATAGGTTTTCCCACTTAATTTTGCAATTCGGTTACTCAGTTTAAATTCACAATAGTCGTGATCGTTTGTTCAAATTCGTTTTTTATACAACGATCTTTTCAAATGAGTCATGTAAATTTTAACGAGGAGCAAACGATTTAAGAATGGTATTTCAATTCTATTATCTGTCATTCGAATTTTTCATCAGTGCAACAAATTCTTCAAAGAGAATGCAATTTAAGGGATAGGCATTCGAAATAATTTTCCCTCTTTCGAAATTTATTATCCTTGCCACAATTTGTTCATACATATTTTAACTAGGAGCATAATATCTAAAGGTAGGCATTAAAAATCAGATGCACATTGCCTCGGCTATTCTTCAGCTATTTTGAGCATACATGAAGCCCTACTATGCTCATATAATGTGAAATGAGTTAATATATAGCCCAAAATTGACTTGGCATTAGCATTAAAACACCAAAAGAAAATGAAAACAAAGTGAGATCCAATCAATGGCCATGTATTGTGTTGATGCATTTACAAAGCCACATAGTAGTCAGTGACCCTGAGTATCGAATAATAATTCGCTGACCGTACATATTGTAACGCAGGAAAAAGAATGCTCGACACAGATGTTTGCAGTTACTTCGACTTTTTATTCCAACACCAATCGGGTTGTAAAACGGAAACAAAGAAAACCCAAAACCTGTATCAAAGATACGAAAAATACAAAACATGATAAATACATTTATCAAACAGATATACTCATTTACTTTAAAAAGTAAACATCAAACAATAAGAATACGGAATCATGGCAAGTATGAAATCAAAGAGATTAGCAATATCAATAAATGACAAACTGAGCGTTTCATTCATCTAGTAATACATTAATCAACACTTCCCAAATAACAGCGTCTTATTAGAATTCTTGTCTTTCAGCAGCAATTTCACTCTATAATTCCTCTGGCAATTATAAGAAATCGTTATACTCTCATGCATGAATGCATAATATTTTATCACAGGCATAGACAAAGATATAGATAGCTTCAAGTGCATAAGTCAAAGAAATACTTTAAATCAAACGAAAAACTCGCTAGGACACGAAACTGAACATAATGACAATTGTTTTACACATTTCCTGTCACAACTCACCCCGGCTATGCAGCCTCAAAGATGAACTAACATGACATTAGACGGACACATTCTGAGCAGCACAACTAGCTGTCTCGAAGACTGGAGATGTCCACTCTAGAATAGCAACAAATAAGTAACATAAATTGGCGAACATGAACTAGCAAATCATACCACAGAATGAATTAAAATGCATTGTTCAATTCTTAGCAAATGTGCTCAAACTGTCACACAAATATGATTCAGAGTAATTATTATAAAACAATGTAGGAAAGAAAATGGAAGAGTCACTATAATACTCATTATAGAATCGTGACAAACTCTTTCATAAAATAGTTGGTCATCTAATACTTCAAATGAAATAGAACCAAAACTAGCTTTAACCCAAACACACTAGTTACTCAACTTAGGTGGTTGTCATACCAACCTCCAGATAAGGAAGACCCATATACTTTTTACAAGATAGTCCGGCAGCCAAATCCAGATTATTGGCCTAACCTTGTTTTAGGGTCTATAGTTTTTTTTTCAATGGATTATGATTGCCTAAACCTTCTATTTGAAGAATCCGATTGCTGACACTCTGTCAGCCTTGAGCAATTTAAGATATGTGACGTCATACAAAATGGCCGCCAAAGTACATGTTTTTTCTCTAAAAATGTATAATAAATATATAATAGGGCTTTTTCTACAATTTTGGGCAGCCAAATGTCTGTATCTCTCTAGGACCATCACTAAAAATTGTTTCGTGATGTTGCACGGCCATAGATGACAAGCTAATTTGCATATTTTGAAATAGCGCCCTCTATAAATATATTAATTTTGCATAAAAATAGGTGTGCCAGCCAAATGCCAATTTCTTATTTCTCAATGGATTATGACTGCCTAAACCTTCTATTTGAAGAATCCGATTGCTGACACTCTGTCCACCTTGAGCAATTTAAGATATGTGACGTCATAAAAAATGGCCGCCAAAGTACATGATTTTTCTCTAAAAATGTATAATAAATATAAAACAAGGATTTTTCTACAATTTTGGGCTGCCAAATGTCTGTATCTCTCTAGGACCATCACTACAAATTGTTTCGTGATGTTGCACGGCCATAGATGACAAGCTAATTTGCATATTTTGAAATAGCGCCCTCTATAAATATATTAATTTTGCATAAAAATAGGTGTACCAGCCAAATGCCAATTTCTTAGATGTACGTGACGTTAAACACATATTATATGCTTCGTATGCATGAAATAATTACGATTGTGCTGCATTTATCTTACATATTTTTTGGTCTAAATTAAGATACATGTAAAGAAACCAAGATCTACAAGAGAATCACTGAGAAGTGATTTTACCGTACATTATTGTTCCATTCATAGGCTTTATTTAGACCAGCATTGATCCAGCGTCAGTGAATGATGATAAAGCATTTGGCATCGGTACCAGACAGATGCATGAGTTTTAACAGAAGTTACCTGGTGGATTCTATGACACAATTTCCAAGAAAGTCTACAACGGGTACCTGACAGAAATTTTCAGCCCAGACACCAACTGTAAACCAAAGTGTTTCTGGAGTTTTATAAACGGCAAGCGATGCAATGCTTCAGGGTTGGCTCTATTGAAATAATCTAATGGAATGACTTACTCAGATAGCCTCTCAAAGGCGAACATTCTAAGTAATCAGTTTTCATCCATCTTCAACACCAATGAAGATATGACTAGTCTGAGAGACAAAGGACGAAGCCCCTACCCAACCATGGATCACATTACTATCTCGCCACCAGGTGTTCTGAAGATCCTGTCTGAGCTTGATGTTCATAAAGCCATGGCACTGGTCCTGACCAAATCCCAGCCAGACTTCTGACCACCAAACTGACACCTGTGTTCCCTCTATTCTTCCAAGCCCCCCTTAACCAGAGCGTGCATACCTGATAAATGGAAGATGGCTATATATATTGATCCCATCTTCAAGAAAGGTGACCGTAGCAAGCCAGAGAACTACAAAGCTGTCTCTCGGACGTCAGTAACCTGTGAAGTACTGGAGCACATCGTTCTTAGCAGCAACATGAACCACCTTGAAAGCCACAACATCTTGTCTGATGCACAACATGGCTTTCGAAAGAAGCGATCCTGCGTCTCACAGCTTGTCCTTGTTGTCCTGGACCTTGCCAAAGGCATCAATGCCAGAGACCAATTGGACATGACACTCCTTGGTTTCTCCAAATCATTTGACAAGGTTCCCCATGGAAGGCTAGCTGTTACACAAGCTCCAATTCTATGGAATCTGGGAACCCACACATGCTTGGTTTTCTGGCTTCCTGAGTTACAGGACCCAGCAGGTGTTACTGGAAGGACCCATCTCCAACACCAGCCAAGTAACATCTGGCATCCCGCAAGGCAGCGTTATCGGCCAGATGCTGTTTCTCCTCTTCCTCAATGATCTGCCACCGTACCTCTCCCCAAACCCAATAGTCAGGCTCTTTGCTGACGATGGCATGCTATACAGCAACATCAAGACATAGGAAGACGCCTAACGTTTACAAGAGGATCTTGACTCACTGCAACGCTGGGAGCGTGATTGGCTGATGGAATTCATCCCACATAAATGTCAGGTTCTACATGTCACCAATAAACGCAAATCCATCATCAAATTCACGGACAGACCCTAGATGACAAAAATATAGCAAAGTATCAAGGTGTTGAGTCACAGGAAAACCTCAGCTGGAACCCACATATCAACATTATCAGCAAATACTCTAACTCCACCCGTGCCTTTCTTCAAAGAAATATCCAACCATGTCCTAGAAAAGTTAAATAATTGTGCTACGATACTCGCCTTCAACCAATCATGGAGTATGCCATCATCATAATTATATGGGACCCTAACACTCAAACAATTCTTTCTTTTCTTCTGCAATGACTACTGCAGGACAAGCAAAGTAGAAGCCATCCTGAACCAGCTCAAGTGGCCAACATTACAAGAACGCAGGGTACAGGCTCAGGTGGTGATGATCTTTCGCATCAACAACCCGCTGAAAGACTTTCCACATACTTTCCTCACTCCATCAACATCCCTGCACAGAGGGCATTCCAAGAAGATAATTGTTCATTTTGCCTGAATGCTTGTCTAAAAGAGGAGCTTCTTCCCGGATACAATAAGACTCTGGAACTCCCTCCCTTTGAACACCGTCAATTGTACCTCTTTTTTAACAGCTTCAAGCAAGAGTTTCTTGCTGTGCAGCTCCTGCTA
Organism: Strongylocentrotus droebachiensis; assembly: GCA_035222895.1. Lineage (NCBI taxonomy): Eukaryota > Metazoa > Echinodermata > Echinoidea > Camarodonta > Strongylocentrotidae > Strongylocentrotus > Strongylocentrotus droebachiensis. Next base: position 63,381 of record JAVYIG010009657.1, on the reverse strand, counting down.
TGACTAAACAGTCAAATCCTAGAGAGGCAGGTCCTGTTGCAGTTGCTGCAGACAAATTTCATGTGTGGCTGTGCTGTTGAAGCCGTGGCTAGCTGCCGTCTGTGTTGCCTTTTCTCCTCCCACTGTTCTACTCTCTTCTGATCACTCCTCTGTATACATGTCTTCACAGCGCATCTCCATTTCGGGCAGTCTGAAGCATAGGCTTCCCATTCTGTAGGGTTGATTTCACTGGCCTCCATATCCCTCTTGCACACATCCATGAAGCGAAGGCCAGGTCTTCTAACTGTCCTGGTTCTGGTTGCTAACTTTCCCTACAAGATGTCTTTTGAAATGCGGCCGTCTTCCATACGACTGATATGACCAAGCCATCTCAGCCGTCGTTGTGATAGAAGAGCGTAGATGGTCATCATCCCTCCTTTTTGAGGACATCCTTGTTTGAAATGTGGTCCTGCCATTTGATGCCTAGGATTCGCCTCAAGTAGCGGAGATGAGAAACATTCAAACGGCGCTCCTGACTTGCATACAGGGTTCTCGACTCACTGCTATACAGGAGAGTGCTGAGCACATAGGCCTGGTAGATCTTCATTTTCGTGTTGGTGGTTTATAGTAAAGTGTTCTTCCAGGCCTGCTTTGAGTGTCTAGCAATCGTGGTTGCTGCCTTGCCAATGTGAACGTTGAGCTCGAGATCAAGGGAGAGGTTGCTTAATGCATGGAGCCGAGGTAGGTGAAGTTTTCAACCACTTGGAGGGTGTAGTTTAATTAACATTGGAGGATTCAAAAGTCTATGACACCATGTTGATCTACTCTAGAGTAATAGGACTGCAGGCAAGTTGAAGATATGTCAATATCAAGAATATTTTGTCATGAAAGCTTTCACCAGGTCAAAGGCGAACTTGAAGAATTTGACAAAGGTTGACGTGTCACTTTAGCAACCTTGTACAGCCCGTTTGATGGTTGTGCTCCACTCTGGATTAAAATCTGATGATCTTTGGTTGGTGTGCCACCAGGGTTTCTAGAAGTCATGACGAATCGAGAGTCATCCAAAAGAGTCTTCCTTCCCACCTCACTGCTTCCCTCCCAGAAACTACTGACAACAAACTACAGTTGATCGACATCATAATACCGGTATGCGTGATTCTGCAGAATGATGAGGTGTTCAGAAATAGGCAAAAGCACAAGCTGGTCATTACCGGTCAAGATGATGTATCTGTTGAAGTGATACCAGGCAGCGATGTCATGCCAAGGGAAGATCTTTCCATAACACATGAAGAAGCAGACAACATCATAGTACAGCAAGCGATTCAAATTGCTGCTAATGAGAAAAGGTATGTTAGGGTCCTGGCTGTTAGGGTTAGGGTCCATCATTATCTACATGAATAACTTAGAACGCCAATGATCATGGCGTCATCAAAGAGCGAAATGTTATTGACATTCCTGCCACTGTACACAAGTTAGAAGATATCATTCCATCGATGTTGGCAGGACATGCGTTGAGGGGATGCGACACTATTTGGGCATACTTTCGGATTGAAAAGGGTACATGCATTGCTGAAAGTGATGAAGCAGAAGATTTGACTCCCTTTGGACTCAGTTGGCAAGAGAGCTCATCTGCAAACATGTGTGTGGAAGCACGCCTTGCAGTCACGACCCACATCATTGGATCCTACAAAGTATGGCTATGCAAAAGAAGAGGAAACCAAATCCCTGATCCCTGTCACAGTACTTACAAATGTACAACTCGCACCGGACAACATATTAAGGTTAATACGGTGCACTTGTGCGAGTGGAAGCCTATGTAAATCATCGCGGTGCCAATGCAACAAAGCAAAACTAGCATGCACAATTTTCTGTGGTTTTCGCGCCGCTGTCGAGTGTTATAACGATCAAACTAAAGCAGTAAATGATAGCCATTGGAAGGTAACCATGTTTGGTCATTTTGGGTGGATATTTCGCTTTATTAAACTCATAAATTACCTTGTAAGAGAGGAACCTTTTCATGATAGGTTCATATAAAAGAATGTATTACATCAAAATACAAATCAAATTTCGGAATGCTGTCACTGAAAACGGTCATTTATAACCATATGGTACCTCATATCTATGGGACAGAGAGCATGAAATTCTAGCTTGTTTTCTTCAAGTATTAAAGATAAAGACCAGTTATGGTCATGCGATTGCATTGTGAAAGAAACGTTGTGGAATCGATCAGAAAAGGTTGATCATCTAGCTTATAAGTATTGGTGTGTACTGCAAGGTTCTGGAATCATCAAAACGATTAGAAATTTGGCCCAGTCTTGGTAAAGTTACAAGCACTGTACACAGAAGGATGTATATGGGACAACGCGACACGTGCGCGATATCTATCAGGTCTAAATAGATATAATAATTTACCAAATATATCAATTAGTAGGCGGTTTCTCGGCAAATTTTGCATCATCACGTATTAGTCAAAACATATTCTTTCACATGATTGGTGATAAGAGCTTCCATTTCATTTTTTGAGAGGGGGGCGTTTCCAAAACTGATCTTTACCTTTAAAGTACAAAATAAAAAAAAAATCACACCAAAATGTGGTGCACAATTTTTACTTATTGTATTCAGTGCGTCTGACTTATAAAAAATGTTAATTTCATGTAAGAAATTGGCATTTGGCCATCATTTAAAATTTGCAAGTTAACGTGTCCATAGAGGGCGCCAATCTGAATTATGCAAATTTACATGCCATTTTTTATCATACAACATCGTCAATTTTTATTTAGTGATGATCCTAGAAAAAAATCAAGATATTTGACTGACATTTAATGTAGAAAAATACTGTAAACAATTTTTTTATCATTAATTTTGGTAAAAAAGGGTATTTTGGCGGCCATTTTGTGTGACGTCACATATCTCAAATTGCTCAAGGCTGACAGAGTGTCAGCAATCGGATTCTTCAAATTGATGGTCTAAGGAACTATAATCAAAAAAAAAAAAACTATAGACCCTAAAACAAGGTATATCGTGATGGCTGCCGGACTAAGATGTGTATATTCCCAAAACCTCAATACAAGTTTAATGTACACAATCCCTTCTACCTGCACTCACCTCACACTCTCTCTCTCTCTCTCTCTCTCATACACACACACACACACAGAGTACACATGAGTGAACATGTGCCCACTGAGCAATTAGATCATACACGCATACACTCTTCACTTTGTCTTTACACATTGTACAACACTGTATGTGCAGAGATTTACATCACATGGCCTTGCTTGACCAAAACTTTCGCTAAGTTTTTATACATGAATTATAACTTTCTTGAATGTCTCAGCTAGGCAAACTATATCCCAATAATGACTATAAACTTTCATATCTAGTCTATCCAGACATCATATAATACTGAGATGTTCAAAGTAACTTTCTGAAACTATTAAGATCATTATCCTGAATTCCTGATTATATGAAAATACACAGCAAATGATTTCTCGACATGAATCCGAAACGGAGACACAATAATCGTGGCATTGGCAATCATTTAGGTATCATGAACATATAACATCAACACTCAAGTCATTTCTATACTTTCATACATCATATTATAGAAATATATTTACAAAAAGAGTATTCATCAGAGAATCTTACCCAAAATAGTGACACTGTGACATCCTCTGATGGGCTTGAATACATGCAACAGGAGTGACACAATAGGATGCCCACATGGCTTCCACATACTAACAGTGGATAAGGGTGGACTACTCCACTCAAACTAGGAGGGGGGATGGGGAAGTCACAATGAGGGACAATTTACTGACAAATTAACTTGTAACCTTGCAGTGCCAAACTGCCCTGTTACAATATAATTATTTTTACCCATTGAAATTCGTCATTAAAGCCACTTAATTGCCACAGTGTCATTAATACCACGTCATTGCTTTCCTTCAAACTATCTAATAATTTTTAAAAAGTATTTTGATGGTCGCCATTTAATATTTTTCCATAACTAAAAGTGAAGAAACCATTTTAAGACAACATGGAAAGATCTCCTATTAATAAATATTGATCAGGGTAGCCACATCAATATTAACACTGCTCTTCCTATGGGCCCTGCAACTGCCTTCTAATATTATTTTACTATAGCTTTGAGAAGATCCGATTCCATTTTTGCCGTCAACTGTCATAATATTATCATAAATGTCGTCAACACCACCTTTATCAGGATACTTGCGTAGTACAATATCGGCGATTAATTGCCATTGTTTTCTATTACGCAGAGTACGATCTATCAGAAGATCGAAAGAGGTCGACGAATTCCAACTCTAACAAACCTGCCAACTCCCACTCCTACCGGTCCGGAGCTCAGCCCAGATCAAAAACCTTCAACTCTGCGGGTGAGCCGAAACCTGACAACTCCCACTCCTACAGGACCGAAGATCTGCAGAGACCAACGAGTTCAAGTTCAAGTTTACAGGACGAAGGTCTGCAGACATCAGGCAAGCTCAATGACTCGACCCTTCCCCCAGTTGAGGGCACACAGGGGATCAATCCTGTCCTTCGGAAAGCTCTCCAGACACTCATTCTTCAAATGTCCATGGTACTGAAAAGCGTTAGGGATGTTGGCATTCTCATGGTTATCCTAACCCAGGCCGCTTGTAAAGGTAAACTATAAAGCATGACATTCGTAAACGTTTTCAAAAAGGCAACTTTAAATTAAAGCAGCGCTTTATCGGAAATTTAAAATTAACACAAAATATATATGGATAACGAACCCAAGCGGATGTCGATCGAGTTTACTCTTTAACATTCATTTATATTGTTGTTGTTGTTGTTTTAGCTTGTAGGCGTTTCTCATTCAGAAGTGAATATTTACGCCTCTTCTCTTTTTTTGATATATAGATTTGGATAAATTGGATTTTTAAATGAATTTCGATGGAATAGTATTTGCTTCCCTTTATCTCACGTCTTGTTTCTTTGGAACTAAAATGAAATAAATAACAAGACCCGAAAACGTCGATGCAACTTTTCACCTGAGATATGGGGCCAAACTTTAATTTTTTTACACATTTGGTGACAGGAGGTTAGAAGATTAAAGCACAATAAATTATAAATGTGTAATAAATGTATTTTTGAAAATATTTTACCATCATAATGTAAAAGATAACATACATTCCAATGCAATTTCAGATATACCGTAGTGAATTGTTCAGACCAAGTAAAGTTGTCTTTTTATACTTCCAGTTCCACTATTAAATGGAAGGTCACGGAAGTTTGAAGTTTGAGGTTTATGTGCTCTCCATTAATATTGAAAACACAATTATGATGGACGCAAGTTAATAAGTCGTTTTATAAACAATACGAATAAAATCACTTTTCCCGTTTAAACCATGATAGCATACAGCGATAATTACATGTATGAACACACGTATCGAATAATAATTCGCTGTCCGTACATATAATTATGTTTACCCATTGAGATTCGTCATTAAAGCCACTTAGTTGCCACAGTGTCATTAATACCACGTTATTGCTTTCCTTCGAACTATATAATAATACAAAATTAAAAAAAGTATTTTAATGGTCGCCATTTAATATTTTTCCATAACTAAAAGTGAAGAAACCATTTTAAGACAACATGGAAAGATCTCCTATTAATAAATATTTATCAGGGTAGCCACATCAATATTAACACTGCTCTTCCTATGGGCCCTGCAACTGCCTTCTAATATTATTTTACTATAGCTTTGAGAAGATCCGATTCCATTTTTGCTGTCAACTGTCATAATATTATCATAAATGTCGTCAACACCACCTTTATCAGGATACTTGCGTAGTACAATATCGGCGATTAATTGCCATTGTTTTCTATTACGCAGAGTACGATCTATCAGAAGATCGAAAGAGGTCGATGAATTCCAACACATCTGACAAATCACACTCCTACCGGTCCGGAGCTCAGCCCAGATCAAAAACCTTCAACTCTGCGGGTGAGCCGAAAGCTGACAACACCCACTCCTACAGGACCGAAGATTTGCACAGACCGAAGACTTTACAGGACGAAGATCTGCTGACATCAGACGAGCTGAATGACTCGACCCTTCCCCCTGTTGAGGGCACACAAGGGATCAATTCTTTCCTTCAGAATGCTTTCCAGACACTCATTCTTCAAATGTTCAGGGTACTGAAAAGCGTTAGGCATGTTGTCATTATCATGGCTATCCTAACCCAGGCCGCCTGTAAAGGTAAACTATAAAGCATGACATTCGTAAACGTTTTCAAAAAGGCGAGTTTAAATTAAAGCAGCGCTTTATCGGAAATGTAAAATCAACGCAAAATATATATGGATAACGAACCCAAGCGGATGTCGATCGAGTTTACTCTTTGATATTCATTTATATGAATATCGATGGAATAATCTTTGCTTCCCTTTATCTCACGTCTTGTTTCTTCGAAACTAAACTAAAATAAATAAAAAGACCTGGAAACGTCGCGACGTTTCCAGGTCCTATTTGATTCAACTTTTCACCTGAGATGTAGGGCCAAACTTTTTTCTTCTTCACATTTGGTGACAGAAGGTTAGACGATTAAATCACAAGAAATTATCAATATGTAATTTTACCATCATATGGTAATAGATAACATGCTTTTCAATGCGATTTCAGATATACCGTAATGAATTGTTTAGACCAAGTAGAGTTGACTTTTATTTCCACTATAAAATGGAAGGTTACGAAAGTTTGAAGTCTGAGGTTTATTTGCTCTCCATTAAATTGAAAGCATAATGTTGAATGACACAAGTTGATAAGTCGTTTTTAAAAACCATACGAATTAAAATCCATTATCCCATATGATCCATGATTGCATACAGCATCAAGTATATGTACGAACGCATGTTTTTTATCAATAGATATAGTCCGCCTTGTAAACGTTTGGTATTGCAAGGGGCGAGGGAGTTATATTTCGATTCTCCACTATGTCCTCTGCTTTATAATACATTTGTCAGATTAAGCTAAAAATGATTTGTTTTATCTTTCTTCCTAGATGATCATGTACATATCAATTGCACGAGTCCAGTCGTGATTACATCTCCAAATTACCCATCTACATACCCGCCATTTAACACCAAAAATTGGTTGTTTACCGCACCGGAAGAAAGAATGATCATTCTGACCTTCAATCACTTCAGTCTACTAGGGGCTTTGGATAACGTCGACGTTATAGACACCTTTGACGGTAGAAATAGACAGCTCTACCAAGGAGAAGAAGACAACATCCCTCCATTTGTGTCTAGGAGAAACAGCGTGCTTTTGAGGTTTGAATCAGATGAAACACCCACAGGGAATGGATTCAACATTTCCGCCTCGTGCTACGAATTATCAGGTATGGATTTGCGAACAATGCTTATCGAATAGCTAAACTTATCAAGCTACATCTTGTAGATATCAAAGAAGGCGAGCAATACACCGTCACGAATGTTTGGCGGAAACTTGTTTATAGAGAATCAGGCGAAGATCTCGGATATTCACACAAAACATATTGAGTAAAACAGCAATTGAGAGTAGGAATAATCGAAAGTTTAGGGAACATTTGACTTCAACGAAAATGTAATTCCAATCTTCACCATTTTTTTTCTCGAAATAATAATAAGCTTTCATGGCGCCATGAAACTTTAGAGCAAATTCACCTCAAATATGAGCCATCCCAAACCATGCTTTACATGCCTGAACAAAGATTAACACGGATTTACAAACAAAAGTATGTTTGGGGGCACATGCAAGGTCTTTTACCCGGTACGTAATTAATGTCATCATGTACATTTTTAAGATTGAATTTCGTATTGGACCTCATATCGGACAAAAATTGGCATTCGCGATGTACTAGTTCGGCCTTAATATCGTAGTAGAAGAACAATGCCTAAATACCCCGGTGATATCACTTCATATTCTAAGGAATAAGTTGTGACCGTTAGCGGAGTCGAAAGATCCCCCGTTTGCGGAATTCTAGAACCACTTAAAACAAATCATGACTCCTCTTCGTCTAAAACAACTAACAAAATAATAACTTGAAATACACATTTTTGGGGTTATGGATTACAAGTTCACAAAAAGTACCATATTTATGAAGAATTCGCCAACTTTTCTTTCGAGTCCCAGGTTCCCATTTGAAAACTTATAAGACCCTTTTTCATGGAATTTCTTGCTCTGTAGAAATAATCCACGAAAATCCACGACAGTTGCCCCCTTTTTCGCGAAATATCTACCTATCATGTGCATACATAGATAACTTGAAGTGATGCCACCGGGCCAAATACACTTGACATTGGGGACTTTTAGATTCGCACGAAGACAATGTGGATTGCTACGATCGACGTCCTTTTTAATAATGCACTGCCTTGAATGGACGTCACACGTATCAGTCCACCGTTGTCCACGCAAATCTAAAACTCCCTATTTGTATCATTCTAAGACACACGAGTGGGGCGTCTCGTGGGTGGCAATACACCAGCAGAGGGGTTCCTTGAACTACAAGCCGGGTCAGGAGGGGAATGGATGAGAGTTTGCGGAGAACACTCAGCTGATCGGGTGGCGGAGGTGGTCTGTGGGGAACTGGGCTTCCCTGGCGCCAAAGAAGTGTCCTATAAGCACGGAGGATGTTCATCGGAAAGAGCTGACCGGGACTGTCTTCGGGCCCCTATCTGTGGGAATTGTAAGTAGCAGGGCTCAGTAGTTGTTGATGTTGTTGTCTATGTTGTTGCTGCTATTTTTATCAATGTATTTATTGATTCCTATTGATCTCTTATTTATCATTTAGTTTTTAACAGAATAGAGCTTTCACACACGACCAGGTCTTTTGGAAAAAACTATCCATCCATTTTATTTCCCGCAATAAACAGGCCTCACTTATACTGTCGTTAATGTTGTACAGTATGTATTGTGACGCCATCCCAAATCAGGACTAAGGTTCCTAATGTGCGAATCAACTTGGAAATAAAAATGATTATTACATGTATACAGTATGGAGGTGAATCACATCAAGAAAGCTGAAATAAATACAATTTGTTCTTTTTGGAAAAGTATATATTATAATATTTCTATATTATGTTTGATAATTAACCAAACAAAATTCAACTTTACGGTGTCTCTTTACAGACGCATATCGTTCTCAGGATTGCTCATGGACTGTCTCATATGTAAACTGCAAATTGTCAATGGTGGTCAAAGTCAAGTGTTTTGGTTAGTCTTTGGATTTAAGAAAGGGGTGGGACCTTTATTCGAGTTGAGGGGGGGGGGGGGTATTCTATAATCATTTGTGGAGGGCCTGTACATGGGTGGATGAGATTAATTTCAAAGTGTTAGAAATAGCTAACAAAACATGGTAAATTGACATCTTGCGAAATTCTTTCGTCAAATTATGGACTTGAAAGGATTGTGACAGATAATGACATCAAGTAAAGACTGGGAAAAAGGCAGGATTTCTGTTCGTTAAAATACCATTTTGTGTTTAGAAATGTCACATGTTTGTGTTTTTGGTAAATAACATGGATGGATTATAAGAATGTCATATATTTTATAAATGTATCCAGGTTATTTTGTTATATGAGGCAATAGTAATGATGATTAAAGACTTTTGTTTTAGTTTAATGTCTCATGTATCATCTCACTTCAATATTTAACCGAAGCATAATAAAATGGTTTGACCGCCTTACACGTATCTCGAGGGGTGTGATATTATATGGACTTCTGGGAACAGGACTACAAACAAAGAGAAATGTAAGAATGCTTGAAGGTACTGTGTCCCGTTTGCAGGCCCCAACAACTGAAAAGGGTAAATTACACCGGCATTTGAAATCTAATGATATTGATATGGAACTTCCAATGAAACGAAATGGCTTGAAATATCTTTTCGTGGGTAAATAACAACCGTTAATAAATTGTCGAATCGACTTTAGTTATTGCAATCCGTTTAGTAAAAAGTCTGATTTTCAGACCCTTGCACCGAATGGTTGTACGTTTTGTGCTGCGCAAAGATTCAATCAGTTTAATTTTGGCCATTACAAGAAGTGGGTTATTGATGGAGACAAATGCTCATGTACCCTTAACAGCTCGTTTTATGTATATTATTACCAAAGAAAAAATGAAGTCAATCAGTCACTCAATAGTGTCTGACAGTGAAGTCTAGAAAGTAAACGAGTTTTATTTCATAATTTAAATACTAGGACACTGCTTACGTTTAAATTTAACAGATAGGACATACATGTTATATTCATAATTCCTGCAAAATTCTACAGAAATTAATGTTGGCTGCATTTGGGACATAATACATTTAAATGAGATGTTAAAAATGTGCTGATATATAATGGTTATTTTTTTCAACTCGAAATACTTAACAGCAAAAATGGGAATCTGACAAAATTCAGATCGGTATTGATCATCAATTGGGATTTACATGGTTACTTTACAAAATATCTAGTAATAATACATTCAACCGAACTGAATACGTCCTTAGAATGTGCAAATGTGCTTGCATAATTTTGTGTTTTAGAATACTGAAAAGGGTTAGTTTTGTTCTTTTGAGTGACCTATAAATCCATATTCATCGACAGAGCCTGGATTTAAAGGCTGTTATGACTTGGGAAACACTCAACTCCAGAATGGATTCTCATACGAATCAACCTCCGAGTGTATCACATCATGCAGAGCGGACACATACCAGGCTATAGCCATTATCAATGGAAGTGAATGCTTTTGCTCCACAAGAGATGACATCGGACTATCCCTCTTCAGCAAGGTGGAAGCCCGGTCATGTGCTCTGCATCAGTTAGTTTATAATGGTAAACAAAGTGGGGTCGGTCGTATACTGGGAATTAAGTTTCACAATCCACCTGTGAAATCTGAGTTTGGTGGTATTGAAATATTTTATGAAAACATATACATTATTTCCATGAAAATCAGCCCTTAATCAGTTTGAAATCGATTGCTCATGCCTCTACATGTCAATTATCCCTTGTTTATCCTTTTTGTTATGATCCCACCTCTCAATCCTAAAGCTGGACGTTTCGCTGGGACTATAACATTAGGCCCAAAAGTCCGGGCCTTGGAACTCGGAATCGGAGCTATAAATGGAATGGGACTAAAAATTATTGTATAAGAAAAATGAGATTAAAGAAATGTAAAATACCTTCCAGGATGGCAAGAATTCTTTATTTATATAATGTCTAAATAATATTCATTTTGCTATGTCTGCATCAGTTGTATCAACTTGTATGGTTCCAGATGTAATTCTTCTTCTTCTTTTCTTCTTCTTCTTCTTCTTTTCTTCTTCTTCTTCTTCTTCTTCTTCTTCTTCTTTTCTTCTTCTTCTTCATTGTCATCATCTTCTTCTTCTTCTTTTCTTCTTCTTCTTCTTCATTGTCATCATCTTCTTCTTCTTATTCGTCTTCTTCTTCTTGAATCAGCTACTGTTGGCTTCTGTAATCAGATAGATGACGTCATGAATGGATCTTGGGATTCTGACGTCACATGGTTTGGTTCCATTGTACATCTCACGTGTAATGATGGATACAGGCTGAATGGTAATGGAACACTGCAGTGCGTAACAGGGGTACCTTCATACATTCATGTCTGGAACGGTTCTATTCCAACTTGCGAAATGATTAAAGGTAAGTAGCTAAAACCTATACCTACATGGGGAACAGTTGAATTAAGAAATGAAATAGCACATCTTCGAGAAAAGGGACATGTCATCTAAAAAAAATAATAGAAATATACAATGGTCAAAACTTTTGTAAACAGTTGCAAAATGTTTGTTTTTTAAGTAACTTCTCTCTGATATCAGTAATCGGTTTTACAAAAGTAAAATACTATAGAGACAGATATATAAATAAATGCTCGAGGAAAATCCGACAGTTGTGACATTTCAAATTTTTACTTGATACAAAATGACATCTTTGTGACCTTGCGCGCTAGTCTCTCATCTGCAAAATTATTAAAATTAAGTATATGTGTCCAATTATCCTTGTAGTTGATGAAGTTAGTAAATCTATTTCTTTTTAGGTTACAGTAGATTACAATTGTATAAACACCCATCATCGATAAGTTATAAATTAATATATTTCTTCACTGCAATGGATTATTCTTGTTCCTAAATGTTGCGATTATCAATAAGCTTATAAAGACCTGAATTAAAAGTCTTGTACATGCTATATTATTATCATGAAATATAAAACTTTGCAGTAACCACTGGAACAGACAACGGCGCAAGGTACGTATGACAACAGAAATGGAGTTAATGAGAGCAAGTAAGATGTATATATATATATATATATATATATATATATATATAATTAAATGGATCACATTGTATTACTGCCGCGCTGAATAGCAACGAGTTGGTACTTTGTCATGCATTATATATGATACGATAGAGGAAAAGCGCAATGTGTAAATAGATCGAGGAATTTAGTTTAAATGAAGGGATATATATATTATATATATATATATATATATATATATATATATATATATATATATTAGTTAAGTCTTATTTTGAACGTATTGTAGATTGTAGAGTAATCATGTACTTTTAAGAATGCTACCAGTTGCCTGATGATCGCTCGCAAGGCGTGAAACTCGGAGTTGCAACCATGTTCCATTAGTCTGCCTTATCCAATATATATATATATGTGTGTGTTGTGTGATATAAACCTTTTTCAATGAAGATGAGGTTATCAAGATTTGAGTAAGAAAAAAATACTGCAGAAGAAAGAGCAGTCCGTATTCTACTAAATCCCTTCAACTAGACGAAGGACTAAGATCCTTTTTAACAAAGAAAAGGTTATAATTCGGACTACAAAACATGAGTATGAACAAAACCTTAAACTCTGAGCCGGGTTTATATTTTGGTAGAATACTGACCAATGTGTGGAATTGCTACTTCACAATACATTTAAAAGACAAGAAGAATGTAGTTATAATGCGAATGAAAGCGGAAAATGAATTCCCTACAATATTACATGTCTGGGTATCGCGTTAATGAAAGCGTCACAACGAACGTTTCCTTTAAAAATACAGTTTCGAATTGACATAAAAAATGCCATGAATTAAATAAAGGTTTACATGTGACAGATCATCCACTTATTCCGTACTTCCGAAGGCGATGTCCAGAGCTTATTTTCTTCAAAAGTTAAACACCGACAATGGCCTGAGTGGGCAACTGAAGGTATAGATATTAGTGAATGTGTATCACTTTCTTTTTCCAGCGCACACGGCAATTAACAGAGAGCATGCTTAATTTGGAAACAAGTAACCGACCATTACTATCGCGTTACGTTATTTACATAATTTGTCTTAATGGACAATCATTTCTGTCTTTGGATGGGAATATTGTTATCAAGACTAAGAATCCATGTCTAGCATCAAATTTGAATTACACTACTTTTGCAACGCACAACTCTTCTACACTAATTTAATGATTTTTGTTTTGTTTTACTTTCTGTTCATTTTTTGAACTATATTATAATAAAAACGCATTTATCAACGTAACAAAGAAGAACTTTTTCATATATAAATATATTGCTAGTAGAATTTGTATAATTATGATTTCTTATTTTTTGCTATCTAGTGTAAAGTGCGATGCAAATGAAGAGATTATACGATACAATCAACAATATAAAGAAATCAAAGTTTGGTACTGTTTGTGTTGGGTATGCACTCTGTATCTTTATATTAGTTAACTATTTGTTTACCATTTCAAAGCAGATGACTAACTGCTATATATCTTTCTTTATTATAATAAACGTCTACAACTTATTTCTTTTTTTAAACGTCACCTCATTAACATGTCACATTGATATAAAAGAATCATTTAGTTTTTCCATTTAATATATTAAAAGTGGAAATGATTTTGTAAGAAACAAGATTTCGTAGAGAAAAGAGGGATAACACTCTGCTATTTAATTTGACCCTTTGTTAGATTTAAATTGCTAAGGACAACTATTATTCCATTACTGAAAATATCTCGGTTACAACCCATTTGCCCGACAGCACACGAGATTGACAGCCCGCGATCGGTACCAAGATCTAGTTCTCCCAGACATTCGAACATAAATTATGTGGGTTCACAGACCAACTTTGTTGGTTTGGAGGGCTGTCTGTCAACTTTGTTATCTCCATAAGTTTATCATGGTATACAAATCTTGACTGCTTTGGGGATCGCAGATGAAAGTTTAGCCCTTTGGTGATATAAAATCTGTACCGTGCCCCAAAAGAGGTTGAGGGGCAGCACATTTTCGAGATCAATTATCAAATTATATTTTCATTAGAAATTCTTCTGTAGAAAACTTTTTATTAGAGGGAAACTTTAGATGTAAATATCTAACCCAAACTACTAATTGGGGGAGGGACGCCGGGGGGGGGTAGATGTATTGTACTTGAACTGACTTACATGCTCGGATGCCGTACATCAAATCTTGTAGTACCTAAACCAGAAAGAAAACAAATATTTGGTAGGAAATATTATAATTTCAATAATAATTAATACCGTTTTTCCGTCAGTTTTTCCAGAATATCAAAATTATAAATACGTACAAGTTAATTGCATTTTTATAAAGTTGAATTTAAAACGTAGTAAGATTGCTGTTTGTACGCTATTTGCGGAAAAAATTATGTTGATGTTCTGCCACTCCCGTTGCTGTTCTAGGTAGTTTTTCTGCTCCTTTTATGTATTTATATTTTAAATAGTAGTAACATGCATGTGACGTCACGCACCATAAGCTACACTCTGGCCAACCTGTCGGATCGCATTTTTCGTTTATATTCACCTTCAATCCCTCATACCCAATGCTTTACATTTTCAGGTTGTTTTGAGTTTTTGGATGGAGATGACCTATATCATGATGACACAACAATCAGCGAAGGGGAATTATTAAACCACACAAACTGTATTTGCCTATTTTCATAGATGTTATGAAATCCTTATCCTCGGTTTTCCCTTTGATTTGAGAATTAATCAGAAATATCCATTCGCATTGTAGAACTTTAAAGTTTCATTGTCACAATTTGGTGTACACCGTATATGTATCGTTCTTGCACTCAGGGTAGGATGTCTGGAAGTAAACCGAAAAGAATAAAACGCTGGCGTAATAGGGAAATAGGTCTGGAGGCATGCCAAGTTATAAAAAACATTGTTTTCCATAAGTGTAAAAATGTGCTATTAAGTACATTTTACCAATGTTAATGAGGGTGGCACGAAATGATATTATCAATAAAAGGTTAACCGTTTGCACTCTTAATGAACCGATCTGGAAGAAACTTATTTAGAAATAACGTAATATTTGTCCTTAGCTTAGCGAGCCCATCGTGGTGTACAGCCCATGCATGCTGGGTTTTTTCCGGGAGGGGCTACGCCATCCTCAACCTTCTTCGCTTTTCTTTGTTGCATATATCTTTTCTATGTCCATGTTGCCTCGTATATATGGACAGAATTGATGGATTAAGGAAAATGTTAATGAAGAAATTATTTTCATGGCAATTAACAAAGCACTTCCAAATGCTGAGCAAAACATGTCCTTTGATCCAGCACTTTGTATTTCGAGTGCAAGCCAAATTTTGTTATAACACTTTCAATAGATTAAAAAAGACGTAAAAGAACTTGCACCTACTCAACCCATAATATTCAAAATCTGGATATTGTGAAATAGGGAATTGTATATAACTATATAATTACTTTTTAAAAAGCTGTCTAGAACATTATTTTTGTCTAAGTGATTTGTTTCCTTCACAGGACAGTCTGTCGTTTATAGGATGTTTTTCCTCGCCACCCCTAGAAAATAACTTGGGATCAAGATTAATGTCTATCATATATAGCAAATATATAATTTTTGAAGTTCTTCCATCACGGTTGGAGGAAAAGTAGATAAAAGGCTGTTCCCACTATATTATATATGTATTAATCTATAACGTGTATGAAATTTTCCATTCTGCTGCGAGACCCAAATTTGATCAATTAAATCTACGACTTTTCAAAATTTAAATGCCATATTAATCTCAAAGTGAAAAGAGTTCAGGAGCCAGCAAAACATAATTATTGTGATAGTAACTTTGTAACATTAATACGATTGACACATGACTACTAACTGATTATCGATGTTTTCTCTTCTTGTTTTATTCGTTTAAAAACATTTAGATACATCTACCTCAGTTGCAATTGGACGGAATAATGCTGATATAGGCATTCCAACATCGATGACCGCTGTCCTCATTTGCATCATATGTGCTGTTGTCTCGTACGTTTTTATTTCCTTTTGAATTTCCTAAGCAGTTTCTGCAAACTGTTACTATATTTCATGTTCCATAATTTAGAATTGACGGATTGGAGCGATGAACTAAACTAAGCCTGTTTTGAAAAGTTTGTCCACGTATTGCATATGATATTCACTTTATTCACTAAACAAAGAGGATATATCGTGAAAGAGTTGAAGTACCGTTGCAATGGAGGGTTAGGGGACTGAAAAAGGAATGATCCTAATAACATCACATTGTGATACGTAGGCCTATCAACAACAGTACATATAGACCTTGAGGTTTAATGTCAAGAGTGTTTGCGTTCCATTTCAGTACAAATTTTAGATGGATTTGTTTTTATTTAAAAAAACATGAATTTATATCTGCATTATTACCATTTATACAATTTCAGTAACCGCATATTGACTGGAATGGAACACTTCGTAAAGGTAAGATTTGTAAATGTTAGCTCTTGGTGAATATGTCTGTACAATCTAGGCATGGCTATCTGCAATCTATTCAAAACTATATTTCGTGCATTTATAAACCTTCAACATCCTTGATATAGGATCGGCATAACAACAAAATATACCCGATATTCTTCTTTTTGTAATTACTCACCCCCCCCCCCCCCTCAAAAAAGGTAGCACACGGGTAACCAAAATGAAATAAATAAATAAAAGGATATCTCAGGAATACTGCCCCTGAGAATCATGATAGACATATATTTTTAAAATGTAAATAAGAAAAATATCATAATGTTAACTAATTAAACTAATTTATTAGCTGTTTCGTAGCTTGAAAGTACCATGGAAATCTCGTATATTATTAGCTCAGCCCTGAAACCTAAGTCCTACTCGCTAAATAACCAGACATGGGGTATTTAGGAGCACAGAGTGAACTACGTTTGTAAACAAAATCCAAGAAAAGGCAATGCAAGGCTATCGGCTAGTATCCTCGTTATTCATGTCATAGATGTACATTATTTGTGTGTTTTGCTTTTGTGTATAATATATTAATGTTTTTGTAGCTTTTTTTTTTGGTTCCTGCTATAAGCACGTTGTTCTTCAACTAAATGTTTCATATAAAGGATAAAACCCAAATCTAATTTCTGTGTTACTGTCTTGGTGCTTATGAATGCTAATAACGTGGGCCTGTTGGTGTGGCTTGTGGGTGTGCGTGTGTATGCGTTTGCGAGGGTGTGTGATATTTGCCATGCCAAGAGTTTCGTTGGAATGACAATTATGCCGCGGTAATCAAAATCTTTCTTGACCCTGGTGTGGTGAATATAAAGAAAAGTGTTGCCCTTCCAATGTTGAATCCAGGACAGATTTCCATTATGACAACTTGGTATGATAGTCTCGATTTGTATGTCATTATCAAAAAGGCTAATTATCGCAGAGCTTTCAAAATTAAACATCGTTATGACGAGGATAAGAAAATGAATGGGGCGTAGTTCGTCACATTTAGACGTGCAATATAGACAAAGATAGTTAAATAAGATTGAAACAAGAGTACTCTTAGACCAGACTTTCGATCGTGGTAACAAAACACGAGTTTAATGGTGGAAGTTAGGGTAGATGCATCATGATCATCAGCATATTTTGACCATTGAGCGTTATGTATGTCTTTATCAGCATTGTGTTTATAATGCAGGATTATTAGCATCTTGTTCGTCATTCACGATCATAAACTATTTATAATTCAATCTAGCTTATCTAAAGTTTCATTTGTTTTATAGTTCAACAATCGACTTCACATAATTGCTGATTTTCTTTGCAATATTTATTTTCGAGTAATTTTGTAGGTGCCTTGAGAATCTCTAGACTTTGGTGTATGCGCGTTATATATAATTATTATTTTTACTTTTTGCTTAATCATTAATGATGTTGTTATTATTATTTTTGTAGTATTATTATTATCGCTATTATCATCCTCATCGTTACTACTTGATCATCATATTATAAGTATTGATAATAATAATAATAATTATTATTATTATTATTATAATAATGATGATAATAATAATAATAGGCATTTCTATAGCGCCATCTATCTAGAAATTATATTCCGAGGCGCACTAATTATTACCCCGGCTTTATAGCCTAGCTGCCATTACAGCGCTCTATCATTTCAAAGAATTAATTACTGCCAGGTACCCATTCACTTCACCTGGGTCGAGTGTGACAAATGAAGATCAATGCGTTGCCAGAGGACATTATTGCCGTGTTGGGGATCGAACCACGACCTTTGAATTTCAAGTCAAGTGCTTAAACCACTCGACGACGACACTTCTAAGTATTATACGTAATAGTATTAAAACCATTATTATCATTTGGTTTTACATCTACTAGACCTACATCAACTATTTAGTATTATCATCATCATAAACAAAAACTTGCATAGCCATTAAGTCTTAATCTAGTCAAGTTAAAACAGTGCTGGGAAACATTATGATCAACAATCCTTTTTTTAGCCTGCCTGCATACTTTTATTTATAAGAAGAGAACCTTTACAATTAATTTACTTCATTTAAATTGTTTACAGGACATGCAAGAGGAGACAAATCCATAAACAATCTGAGGCTCCATCGCCAATGGCAGCCAGGGAATCCGACCAGACCAACCGTACCAGAGCTCTCCCACAAACTCCCAATGACGTTTCCCAACCAGACATATTACCTAACAGATCCCAGCATGTTACCCGAATGCCTCAGAACGTCAACACCTCTTCCACATTACTTCCGTCACTTGAATACTCTGATTTACAGCGCGGGAACAATAATTACGCATCGGGTAATCCGTATCACTACGCAATCAGTATGACTCATACACATCAATCAACTCAAAACATAGGTACTGATGTGAATGCTTACGAACCTGAAGACATGACAGATCAAAACACAATCATTCCGAGCACATCATTGCATGTATATTGTACGAAATATGAAGATAATTCAATAATGTATTTTAACGAGAATTTAATTCGTCACTGACGACAAATTAGGTGGTCTGTCGTGAATTTGATGTCGGTGAATGACCTTTGGACATGTTAATAACCTTTAAAAAAATGGATACTCCATGGATCGAACCTACAACCTTGAGCACCGCAGTCAAGTGCGTTTTCCAATAGACCGAAATATCCCCATTGACTTTACATGCAAATCTGAGAACCGCATAACACGCGAATTGAGAAATTACTGACGTGTCGCCTTTATTCGAAATTTTAAACTATGATTACAACATGTCGAAAATTTTGAGAAAAACATTCAATATTTACAGAGATACACTCAATTTTCCATAAATATGCTGACGTCATAATATGCAAATTAGTATTTTTAGTTCTAGGGCTATTATGATGACGTCAAAATAAATTTAACGGCAAAATGAGACAAGAAATCATATCTACGACTAGCTCATACTCTATCCAAATATGAAAAAGAATTGGGGGTCCCAAAGCATCCTAAAGAGCTATAATGAATTTTGTATAGCCATGTTTTTGCCCATATTACAAGAGCTCGCACGCATGGGAATTTTTCTTTAACGGATGCTCATTCCGTAATTAACGTCATAAAGAGGTAAACATGGTATCATATTGTTTGGAGAAAAAAATGGCGATTTTATGTTGTGTACGGCAATGGCGAGTGAAGACGCGCGAGCGGTCGTGTGCGCGCTTAAAATTTCGAAATGCTTAAAATTTTCTGAAATGTACTCTAATTTGATTAAAGAATGATTTTGAGCATTTTGAAATTTTACGCGCGATCGTACGCGTAAGCGCGTTTTTAAACCTGAACTTAACCGGACTGATATTGACCTTGATCATAATAAATATGAATAAAGCTATGGTCACAAATTAGAGCAGCGACCGACCGATCAGTAGCCTGCTCAGTCGCTGCTGGATTTAGGCATCGCCCAGCGATTAGGTCGGTGCCCGGGCGGCGACCGCCCAGGCACCGAGCGTATTTTGGGCGGCGAGTGAAAAGTGAGCAGGCGCCGCCCAAATTTTAACTCCGTGCTAAAACTTCAGCGGCGACCGAGCAATACCCTAAAAACGAGCGGTGCCTGGGCGGCCGCCGCTCGGTGCCCGGGCAGCCCCCGGGCAGAATTGGTTAAAAACTCGCCGCTCGGCCGCCGAGCAGGCTACTTTTGGGTAATGTGAACATAGCATTAGAAATGACTTTCCATTTATTTATGAAGATAATATGATGTGTTGATTTTCACAAAATGGCGCCTAGATGACGTCTCGATAATCTGGTGAGCGTGAACATGTTGTGAACACGTCTTTCGACAATGACCTATGACTGCCATAATTGATAGAAATTGACTGAACCGATCTAAGTATTATTGTCTGCACAAAATAGTGGCATATGCAGCTTGTAATGAAGAAGGTGTAGCCCCTTTCCCGTATCCTTCCTAACCCTTTTCGAAGTCAACCCCCCTCCCCCCCCAAAAAAAAAAAACAGACACACGCACTCACACCAAAAAAGGGGGCAAATATGTATATCAATACAACTTGCAATAGTTAAACTGCACGTGGTATTGCATTTCCGACATTGGTCCAGACCATGTAATGAAGTATTCCGCCCATCTCCCTCCCACCAATACTAAATCTTGATATGCCACTGGGTTTGTGCCTACGATGTTAGGTCTATGCAAAATGGGTGCTTATAAATGTGTTTGATGAGCCTGGAAGCTGCAACAGTTTGCCAAACGGTAAATAATATTTGGATTTGGATTTAATTTAGTTTATCATGTTTATTTTATATCAATATGTATATATGTAGTAGCAGGAAAACGTGTATTCGTTTGTATCATCCTTCTCTTCCGCTAACTGCTTTAGTAGTGCATATTTCCAGTAGAGTAGACCCACCCAAACATCTCGATATGACTTTTACTTTTCCATCATTGATTTAATGAATATTGTGCGGATAGCAAAAACATACGGTATAATACAATGCGAGTGTCAATGCTCTCCGATGGTGGATCGTTTTGGTGTTGTTTAGAGGAGTATGAGCATGTGCTGGTTGAATAGAATTCATTGAGTTTGCTGATATCATTGTGTCATTTCCAACATTTTAAATCATGGAATGTGCCAGTAATCTCCAGGTCAACTTTTCTTTCTCCATTAACAGAACAAAAGTTAAAAGGTTTGTAAATGACAAGTTGACTCGTGATTTACTAAAGAACCGCATGAATATACAGTCGGCATCTATCTTTTAACTCCCACTTTAAGCTTTTACCATCATGCTTCTGTGTTATGATGTCTGGTCAAGCGTCCATTTGGACCCATAAGTTCACTGATGCTTCTGAATAAGGGAGTTTACAGATAGCACATGGCATAAATGACCCCAAACATCCACAGATCTTTAACACATGGATAAGTTCCACTTTGAGCATCTTAGAATAATAACTGCCAAAGTTGTAGATGTGCTTCATGAATACCTTTTGTTTGCCATCTTGAAAAGAATACTTCCACCTGCGTATCTTAGAATTTACCGTTGGTGCATACATGAATAACGTTACATAACTTTCATGAGCGCATATCCAGTATTCATCTCTGGTGGGTTTTACCTTTTTGGTACAAATGACCTTTATCTGCCCATGCGCAGATTGTATCTGTAAACTCCCGTATTGCCGAGTCTTTCTTCTCACTATATAACGTGCCTCAAGAATGTGGTTGTCCCATTTCTCTTGGTTTGTGAGATAGATCTTGTAGGCTGTTTTATATATTTTCATACCACAGTTGTGCTTTGATGTGTTCAACGTTATCCTGTATTTTAGTATAGGTTTTCCCGCCCAACTTCGTAAACTTAGCATTCGAATTAATGTTACGCTCATTCAATTTCGTGCGAAATTGAATGACAATGTAAATCAACATTCAAAAAGCTAATTGCGTCGTTTTATTTGATTCGGTAGCTTCGTGCGAAATTGAATGACAATGTAAATCAACATTAAAAAAGCTAATTGCGTCGTTTAATTTGATTCGGTAGCAAGCGATTTCATACTCTTGTCACGGAGACGTGCAAAACGAGCATTCAATTCAGAAAAGCGTGCAAAGAGCATTTAAATTCGCACCGGACAGACGGTGGTATGTACTCGGGCATTCAATTTCGTGATTAGGCATACATATATGTGACGATTGTGCATTGCTTTTCATATGATGTTAATTTGTCACTTAATGTACTTCTGTTTGAATAATTTTATGCAAAGTTTACTTGTAGGAATGACATGCGTATTCGTTAGCAGATATCAGTCATTACACAGGTAACTGTCCCCAGAGAAGGTACACAATTTGTGACTTCTCTTCTAAGCACAGGCTATATATAAACAGATCCTGGACAGCGGTAGAGTTCAGATTTAATAGACATGAAAATGATCGAAACAACATACAATGATGAATAAAGAAAAAGATGTTAGATGAAAAGAATTAAAGATCACCTACTCAATAAGGGAGTTTACAGATAGCACATGGTACAAATTACCCCAAATATCCACAGATCTTTTGCACATGGAGAAGTTCCACTTTGAGCATATTAGAATAATAACTGCCAAAGTCCTAGATGTGCTTCATGAATACCTTTTGTTTTCCCTCTTGAAAAGAATACTTCCACCTGCGTATCATAGAATGTACCATTGGTGCATAAATGAATAATGTTACATAACTTTCATGAGCGCATATCCAGTATTCATCTCTGTGGGTTTTACCATTTTGGTACAAATAACCTTTATCTGCCCATGCGCAGATTGTATCTGTAAACTCCCTGATCAAGATTGATCAAAACAAACCATTTAAAAAAATAACCTCAAAGACATTTATAATGAAAAATATGAAGATATGAATAAAGAAATGTTTCAACCAAAATAAAGAATATCGAAAGAAAGAGAAAACATAAAATGCAATATAAATATATCAGAGAAATAAGAATATTGTATACTGTGAAATCGTGTCAGAAAAGATCATAGAGAAAAATAATAAATAAATGAACATGAAATACTGAATATCCAAATAAACATCGAGCCTCATACTACGAGAGGTTGCCCATAGACGAAAATGAAACCGCAATTCGCCAAAGAATTCTCCTCCCACTCAACATTGGCGAAATTGAATGACCCTTACGCATTTCCAAATTGACTGGACCAAGCTTTAATTTGAATGCGCATGTTTAGGGAATTCGGAGAGTCGAAGCGAAATTGAATGCAACAAGTTTTAAAATGTAACAGTGGAGAAAATTCCCTCGAACATGCACGTTAACGAAATTGATTGCTGCTTTGATAAAATTGGCCGGGAAAAACTATATTATGTATTAACTGAATTTGGCCGTAAGGCAGTTAATTGCCTTTTTTAGGAAAGGATTTTCTTGTCTACTGACTTTAATTATATTAGACAACAAATTATTAGAGCGCTTTCACATGTTTTGTTTTGTCCTCGTGATTAATGATTTGTCGAAAGGGGGCCAAATGTGTTACATTTACGGTTCCAGTTAAACAGTTTTATTTAAAATGGTTACTAACGTACTTCGATGAAACAAAATCAAAGTGGAAATGGATGTTTGATTATTGATTTGATAAACTGGGTGGTAATTTGGTTATACAAAACTGTAAATGCGATCCAAAATGTGTTTTTTCTTTGAAAAAGAGAATTCCAGAATTCTATCATGATGTATTATGTCTATTCTACCCTGAAAATAAAGCAAAATTGTTGAAGTAAAATAAACAGCTTAACTATAGTATTGAGATATGTAAAGGAAGGTTTTGGTTTGACGGTAATATTCAAATGGAAGGATGGTGCTATTTAGAAATTGTATACGATCAAAGATTATATTTGTGTGTGATTCAGTAACCAAGAACAGTTTTCTTACTCTTAACGGAGTAACAGATAATAATTTTTAAAAGAAAAATAGTTATCAGAGTATACATGATATTGTCGTTCAATTTAATCTCATGTTTGTGTATAATTTTTTGCCAGCATTATACATGTATAATTTAGAGAAATGGAAAATGAGGGATAGTGATATTTGTATTGAAAGTGATCAAGTAGGGATTTCTTACAGATGTTTTGGTAGTTCCCAAGAAGCAACATTATTTTGGAAATATATGAAAGAATTATAAGAAGATGCTCTAATCAAAATTTCATTTTGAAGATTTAGTATGTTGTTTATGGATTTTAAAGATAAATTATATTGTTATGGAATCCAAGAAACAGAGAAGGAAGAAATTAATTTGGAATTGACCAGGTTACAGGAATGCTTTAAAAATAGAAGAACAAAACGCTTTCGTTTGTACACGGTGTAATTTTCTCTATATATTTGTCAATATAAATAAAACATTCATGGACAACTACCTGGGCATTTAATTGAAAAGGATTCAAGATAATGTCGTTGTTCAATTTGATATCATGCTTATGTATAATTTTCTGCCAGCATTTTACATGTATAATTTAGAGAAATGGAAAATGAGGGGGAAATATAGAAATATGAAGTTTCGTTGGTACATGGTTTAACTTTGTTTAAAGTTGTACAATTCACTTTGAAATTATATATTTTTTGTTATTTATTGACTCGTGTTTGTTTTAACTTTAAAGGTGAAATTCAAAGAAAATCACAAATATGTCAACAAATGTATCACTAGAAACTGGTAAGCTAACAGATGGCCGTCGTACAAGTTTTAGGTCAACTACATATCGGGTGATTTATAAAAATACAAAAACAACCACCTCTATAGCAGCTGGGATATATGAGAGATTCGCCGGAAAATAACGATGTTTTCATGACGTCACTATATGGACCAATACTGCCCAAGCAGACAACATCTGCTTGGGCATAATAATAATAATAATAATAATAATAATAGCCTAATAGTCCACTCCAAATTTTATTAAACCGAAACAGAAATTCTTTTTGCCCAATTGATCGTGAGCCCGGCAGCCACTGAGCAGCGCCAGATCGACGTTGCTCTATCCTATTTGTTGAACGCCAAACAAGGTAGCAACAACTCCCATCTTTTAACGTCTTTTGGTATGACGCGGCCGGGGTTCGAACCCACGACCTCCCGGTTGTGAGGCGGACGCTCTACTGACTGAGCCAACACTCCGGTCCATAAGGAATGAACATAAGTGCAAAGCTATTATTTTTCAAATTATAATGAGTTTAGTGTATATAAATTTAATGGCATGTCAAAACATTCAAAAGCGGATAAGGCCCGATTCTGATAACTAAAATCTTTTGCTTGTAAATACACAGGATATGGGTTAATTGACAATCAAAGAAACCAGACTTTCAAATTGAAAAACCACCGGAATGATATTAAGGACGGCATTTGTTCCCTCTTGAAACGCCGAAAATACCGCGGTGTGTGCAGCTGAAAAATACAATGGCGTCTTATTTTGTTTACAAGCGACAGATTCCTTTATTTTTGTATCGCTGCATTTGCAGGCGCGTAGCCAGAGTTTGATGTTTGGGGGGGGGGGGGCACATACATGTAATCGATCGAGGTAAAAAAAAAGGGGTCTAACAAAATCCAATCGATCTTGGAAATTTAGGGGGGGCACGTGCCCCCCCCCCCCCCCCACCCCCCCCCCCCCCCCCCCCCCGCGGCTACGCGCCTGGACATCAAAATAAAACCATGCGCGGGGTTTAGAGTGAGGCAATAGAATATACATTTAGCCTGACGGTAGTGAAGTAAGAGGAAGAACTCAAGAGAAGATGAAAACAAAGGCACCGAAAATGTCGTCTGCGTCGTCTGCTTGTGCAAATCATGTCCATACTGTGATCTCACACATCTCAGCAGCGTTCGGAGAGCTCTTCAGGTGCTATGCCGGGGCTGTATTTAAGCGATTTGTAATTTATAATAATCATTACTTCGAATGTTTCCAAGCATTGAATTTTGATAACCTTGTCGAATCAAAGTTTCAACTTTGCAATTATGAAAATAAAGTTGGTTTTAAGATCAATGAATATCTACTTTAATCATCCGTTATCATTTGCGTATTTGTGAATTAAATGGCATGAGTGAAGAAACCCTGAAAGAATCTGACATATAGAGGTGTTTTTATTAACTCGTTACAATTTTCAAGCATTCTTAACTCTTGTTGCTTTAGCATGAAACAAAATCGCCGTCATATAATATTTCACACCTCCCTGTGTCTACACGCATCTATTCACACGCACTAGCATTTGCTCAAATCACATTCGCACAACTGATCCTGGACGGATTTAGTATACGTTCCACTTAACATGGCCTTGAAACGTGCACTATATTTCTTCTAGTTTCTTTTCTTTCTTTTTCCTTTCTCTTCCTTTTTTTCTTGTTATTCGGGTGCTGATAAATAAATCATGTTGAACAATCCATTATAGTACTAAACGCGTAAAGCACAACCATGGTATTTCTGAATTGAACAGCTGTTTAAGATCTGCCAAACCCTTAAACAGTTTCTTAGTATTCGTAACAATTCAAAGAGTCAGGATTGGAACTTTATGATCCTTGCCCTACAAAACGATATACTATAAAGAAAAAGGCTGTAATACGAATAATAGAACACTTTTTTCCTTCTTTTCAGCCACTCATTCCAAACCTCATCTGACTGCAACGTAGGGCAAGACGGGAAATCCTGTTTGTACTCCATATACAGTGCGAGTCAAAAATAAGTTTACACCTAGAAAATTGCTAATTATTTAAAAAATCATTTATGAACAGTAAACTATTATACATCTCAGTGTTTTATCCCACATCATTTGGTATAATTTCACGCTTGTGAACAATGCCTCTTGTTCATCCAAGCGTTAACACATACCACACAAAAATGATACCAAATGATTTGGGATGAAACATTCTTTCATAAGATGTATAATGATTTATTGTTTATAGATGATTTTTAAAATAATTAGAAATTTTCTAGGTGTAAACTTTTTGTGGACTCACACGGTATATTTTTATTCGTTTTTAATGAGATATCCTCTTCATTTCAGGGGAAGGACAGAGTGCCAGAAAGACCCACTTATTTCTATGATTGTCACTTTTACATTTTGTTTTCGAACTTCAATTGACATTTCCGTCCAGGAACTTTTCACTATTATACTAAGATATCATATGGCTATAACCTCCTGAACATTTACAACACATATTTCTATGAATTGAGGAGTGCATTTCGAATGTATTCACAACGAAGTTTTCTGTTTGCATCGTTGTATTCTCGCACATATTCTTATAATGCCAAATTAACAATACACCAGTTTACGGTTATGGTCGCCATTTTAATTTACGAGTAAACAAACCATTGACCAACCCCATGTACACGTTGCCGGCCGAACCGGCAACGTGTACATCATAATTTGGGCAGGTCAATGCTACTTTATACTGAAAGCATTCAGTATAAATGATAATTAAGGGTGTGTGGGTCTGGAATTCAAGGGTGTGAATGTACAAGGATGTGAAGATGTGAGGGTCTGGCGTGTAAAGGTATGAAGCTGTGAGGATGCAGGGTAAATGTGTTAGATGTGAGCGTGCAAGTTTGAGGGTGTGGGGTAAAAGTGTGCGATAGGCGAGGGTGTGGGTTGTAAGAGTGCGAATGTTTGAGTGTGTGAGGTGAAAGGGGAGGTGTAGGATTTAGGTGAAGGTAGGGGTGGATGTGAGGGTGTGGGGTGTGAGCGTATTAGGGTGGGGTGTTTTTGCTAGGGTTTAAAGGGGTGTGAAGATGTGGCTTGCATACATTGAAGAAAGAGAGAGAGAAGGAGATTATTTGTTAAAGCTAGTTTAAGGGCTTTCAAGATTTTAAGGGTGTGAAGGTGCGAGGATGAGCGGTGTAGATGTGCTAGATTTGAGCGTGCAAGGGTGCTTTTTTTTAGGGTTTGAAGAGGTATGAAGATGTGGCTTCCATAGATTGGAGGAAGAGAAGAAAAAAATTAAAGCTAGTTTAAGGGTTTTAAAGATGTTGAGTGTGCGAAGATGCGAGGAGGTGAAGGTGTGGGGTGTGAGGGTAAGAAGGAGCGAGGGTGTGTGGTGTAAATGTGTTAGATGTGGACGTGTAAGGGTTCTATGTTCTGCTAGGGTTTAAAGGTAATACAAAGTTTTGGTATGGGGTCATGAATTTGGTTCAAATGAACACTTTGGAAGCATATAGATCCTACAATATTCAGTGATCGTTGTCGCGGTCGAAATCGACTCTAAAGTTATGAAATTGTAAATAATAAACACTTTATGTTGAATAGCTCCCTCTCAAATGTCAAGATATTGATTAAGCTATACAACAATGTTTATTGACTAAATTGACTGATAAACTATTCTCGTTCAGAAATTATATACCACAACTACATACTATGAGATGTTCATGGTCGCAGCTACCATTGTACGGCCGTTGGAGCTATTTGAAATTTATCAAAATTTACCGGGAGCACCGGTAAATCTTTATATTCAATTTCTCTCGAAAGCAGAAGTGTTTTATGGGCTAAAATAACTGGTGTTTTTAATACATCCACAGGGGCATCCAAATATATTAAAATTGTAAAGAATCACTATCCACCCATTTTTCAAAATTTCCCAAAACGTTGTAATACCTTTAAAGAGGTGTGAAGATGTGGCTTGCAAACATTGGATCAAGATAAAGAAATATTTGTTGTTAAGGCTAGAAGAAAATATGAAGATACCAATAACAAAAGTTGAAATTAGTTAACAAGGTTTAAAAAAGAAAGGAGGGAACAACGGTTGCAGAGTAATTTAAGCTTTCATATACAGCGTTTTGTAACGAATGCATGAATACAATTTTGAACGTTTTCAGAAAAAAATCGGATAATAAAATATTTTTGAAAGGCAATATCACTAACGATATGTATACAAATGTAATTGTTATTGGCAATAACGTTATTAATATGCTAGGGCATGTAAACATATCGATTGACTACTCTGTGAAACCTGTGAAACCTATCATTATTTACATAATATATACATGTATATGTATATACAACCTATGATTTACTTGACTTAAACCGTCCACATCATCACTGGGATTTATAATGGCTTCTGTTTCACGATGGTTCGCCACACCTTCCTATCTTCTGTCAGCCTAGTGGTTTTAGTCAGGGAGTCAAAGTGTCCGTTGTTGCAGTCTGCCTTGATACAGTCCGTCCATCTCTTAGTTGGTCTTCCCCTTGGGCATTTGCCATGTACATTCCCGTTGAGAAGGATGTGGGGTGTATTTTTGGATTCCTTTTTTTGATATGTCCAAAGTATCTCAATCTTTTTTTGGCAACCCTGTCGATGATAGTTTCTTCCATGTTTAGCTGGGTTCGTTTGTGTGTGTTTTTTATCCTGTGAAGTCTGGTCACACCTATGATTCTCCTGCGCATGCCATCTCAAAAGTGTAAAGTGTTTATTTTCATCGACCTTCCGTAATGTCCATGTTTCTGCACCATATAACAGAATAGACAACACCAGGACTTTGTATAGTTCTACCTTTGTTTAGCAGCGTATATCTTTTAATGCCCAGATTGTGTTGAGTGCTTGGAATGCTCCTATTGCCTTCCCAATGCGGTGCTGTACCTCTTCCGAGCAGGATTCTATCTGGCTTATTGTTCCTAGCAGGTAAGTGAACTTATTTACTTGATTCAGCTGTTCTCCACCAATGTTAATATTCAGTGGTTGAGGTTGTTTGCTTATGGCTTGTACTTCTGTTTTGGTAATATTTATTTTCAGTCCAAAGTTTGAGCTGCTGTGATGTGATAGTAGTGGTTATTTTACCTGACAGCTAAGAAAGCAATACATGCTTGTTAGTAAGCAACCAGAAGCCCGACGGCTTAAGGTCCTCTCCGATTAATGATTACCAAATTAGGATTAATGCCTTACCAAAATAATATAAATCGTTGTCAGCTATAAGGATAATGTCGTCAGCAAATCTTAGGTTGTTGATCAGTTGTTCCTGTACTCTTACGCTAATTTTGGAGCCGTGTATTGCGTAAAGCATCACAGCTTCGAGTAGGATGTGTAGCGGCTCTTACATTCGCCCTAATTTTATTGTACATTCATGTCTCCAGTATTTTTCCATCACGCTAAGTATTTATATTCATTATTCGGACCACGTGTGTTCATTCCTTCCAATCGAGCACCGTGGTTCCGCGCACCCGTTCACCCGCGTATTTTCAACGCCATGAGGTTTTTCTTCACTCCCGCTTACACCTCGGTCGAGTCAACAACTCCTGCATCCATCTTCAGTTGAGTCACACGCCCCATGATTTTCTCTCCAGGCTTATTATTCTACCGTGCCTATCACCTCTTGCATGGCACGTCAACTTTATCTGCCGTCTCCAGCGGGCTGGCAGTCTTCCAGTGGAACAGTTTAAATCAAGATCCGACATATATGGTGCTTGGTTATCCGCTGGGAACTGCCAGTATCTTTGCTCCGGTAGATTTCTTCACCCTACACGAGCACGACTCACATAGCTCGTCTGAACAGTTCATCAACGAGTTCGATTCACCGCAGCTCTGATGAACTTCACATCAATCAAAGTTCGGCTCATCCGACTCATCGAGCGACTCACTGCTTCGCATCGGCACCGACTTTGTTTTCATCATTTCTACTCTTGCCTCCGACATCAAGCGATTCACTGCTTCGTCGTCGAGCGCCACATTTCATCTCTTCTCTTCTCGCCTGAGAGCTTTTACCACATCTTTATCACGAGCGTCAGCGTCGAGATCCTTCACCGCTCTTCAGCCACGAATACGAAGCTGTATCTCCGCCTTCAAGCCTCCGCATCATTCATCGCGTGAGCCCCTTCCTTCGTTCTCAACTCTCTTCATCTTCATTGGACCTTCGACGTCATTTCTTCTATGTCGTAAGCTCTATTCATTCATTATGTACATCGCATTTATTCATGTTCATTCTCATCTTTGATCATTATGTAATCTCCGTGCAATATTCACATTTACCATTTATGCATTCTCGATCATTCCGAGTCATCGACTTCATCGACTTGTGCCTGGCTACACTTTGCAAGTGTACGGTCAGCTTCATCAGTACCCAATAAACATAACGAAAAGGGAATACTTTCTTTCATGTATTTTATTGTCAGTGCAACCTTGTTTCCTCGTAGCTAAATAAAAATAAGTGTTATGTTGTGTGACGAGTGAACACGTTTTCAAATATCCATTCACATTACCTCACACACTCATATCACTACAGATGGTAACAAGTTGTGGGAACAGGGCACATCCTTGGCGTACACCAACTGTTGCCAAAGAAGTTCTTTTTTTCACAGACCTTAGTACCAGACCGAGTCGAATGTCTTTTCGTAATCGATGAAGCAGCATATAGACTCTGATTTCTTTCAAGGCGCGTTTCCATGATTTGTCTCAGGGTGAACAATTGATCCATAGTGGAACGTCCTGGTCGGAATCCAGCTTGTGCTTCGGACAGCATTTCTTCTGTTTCTTCATGATCCTTTGCTGGAGGAAAATATTTAACACTTTTCCTGCATGGCTAAGCAGTGGAAAGTTTCTTCACGCCATATTTTATTGCACAATTTGTGGAGTATGGTAAAACACCTATATGCCAATAGAAAAGCCCTGTATTATAAAATAGTATTAATGATGTCATTTTTCAAGAAATTTAACCTTCATATTCCTTTTCCGATGTACAGTTGTTCATTTTCTCAACCAGATTTCTGATACGGTCCGAATCCTATGAAGGGTAAATTTCTTTTTATTCTTTGACTGAGATTTAAATACTGTCGCCTACGCCATACACGTGATGCAATATGAATGGATCTTGGTATTCTGACATCACATGGTTTGGTTCCATTGTTCATCTCACGTGTGATGATGGATACAGTCTGAATGGGAGTGGAACACTGCAGTGTGTTCCAGGGCTATCGCCAACGTTGCCCATATGGAATGCATCAGCCCCATCATGTGATCGGAATACGGGTAAAATAAAGTTGGTAATTTACTAAGGAGTTAACAAGAAATAAATATCGGGCGAGTATCGACATAGAGAACGTGTTTGTAGGAGGGGCATGTGCTCCGGGCAACACTAGATGAGGGTAGAATGGCGCAAAGGAAAAAGGCGCAAAAAAACTGACGAACGCAAGAGAAAAAAGAATGGGGAGAAAATAAGAAAAATCAAGATCACAAAGGCATTATGCATCCCATGCAAATGAATTCAGGGAAACTCATATTTCTCCGTAATGACTTTTTTTGTTGGGTTTTCGTATATTTGGCGTCCCATGTGATGAAATAGGAAACCGTTTATCAACGTTCAAAGTTAAAAACACTTCCCCGGGAGCAATATTACCTAATAACGCCACTGATCGGATAAATTGACATTTATTGGATGAAATCACATAGGGCTAAGTCAGTTTTTAAAAAAGCGGAACGACCTAAAGTTAGCGCTACCCCATAGCTTTTCGATATTATTTTACTAATTACTTATAATAACTACTAAAACCGCTACTGGCGCTAACATTCTGTACATTTAACTCGAAATATGTCTGCCTTGAGTTCTGTTATTGTTTTTCCTTCTCTGTGCTTCGTTTTTCGTCCTTCATTTTCTTTTGTCTTTATACGGTTGTTTTAAAAATGTATTACACGTAGTAATCTGTTAAATTGTTGGTATATTCTTCCTTATTGTCCATTCCCAATGTTGTGTTAGATATTTCTTACTACTTCCTTTGGAAACTTAGTTTATAAGTCGTTCATTTACTCAAAGATACATGTACTTTTAATGTTTTCATAAAATGGAGGTAAAGCGCTTAGAAATGTTTGTTTATCATTATTATTAATACTATTGTTATTATTATAATCATTATTGTACTTTATTTCAATAATTTGATATGACGATTTTTGTTTGGGTGCAAAAAGGTCAGACTCTTTTTAAACCAGTGACAACACAAGGCCTACATACAACAGCACTATCAGGTAAAATTATGTTTCATATTCATCACGCTTACATTGAAATATCATGGATATCCAACATGAAAGTTCAAGAAAATGTTTAAAAAGGGGTTTCACCATGATTGAGTGCAATTCAATTGATATTTTTTCGAAAGAATTTCCTCTCCTTAATTATTTCCCATACCCCCCCCCCCCCCCCCACCAAAAAAGAATTTAATAAAGAAATAAAAAAAAATCAAGAAAAATAATCAAGAGAGTAACAAAAAAGAATATTAAAAAAATATATATGTATAAATACAAATACTCAAAAAAGTTCTGAATTCCTCAACCCCATTTATTCAAATAAGATATACTTAAGAGACAGTAAAAGTAAAAGCTCATCGAACTTTGCTTTCCAATGATAATAGAAGTTTCGCTTATGTACGATGGTTTGCCTCTTACAAGTTGCACTTAAGGCAACTTAAATTCTTTGTCTATCTCATTTAACGGCCTTTCTGATAATTAAAACTAGATAGTGAAACTTTGAATCTTAATGTGTGCTTTTCTATCCAATTATATTTCAAGTGATCTTGAGCAACCAAGGATGCGAAATATACCATTTCCCATGCTTCTCATTGTGAAATATTGCTTATACTGTTGATACTTTCTACTTATACCTATACTTGTACCGTTATATCTACATAATTATATAAAAATGCTTTCGAATACAATTTAAAGCTAAATATCACTCTATATCGATCGGCTGGAGGTTCTATAAACTACATAGTTATGCACGTGCCCTGCATTATTAAAACTTGTTTTATTATGCATAGCATCTTCAATAATTATGACAAAGTGCTTTGAACTCTGCAACCTTTCCTTTTTATTATGAATTCATATTTGTTTGTAGAAAAGTATACTTTCACTGTAGGACAGAGGAGTTTGTAATTGCAATACACCCTTGATAGCTCTCCTATAATGGATTGAAGTGTACTATGAAATTGATACTTGATAATGCTCTTTAAGATAATTATAATAGAAATGTACAATTGGTGCTAAAAGTCACACTGTAAAAATGTTTGGTTTTATTGCTTTATACACTATTTATAGACATTACTTTCATCTATAATGAAGACGATACATCAACGGAAGAAGGTTAGTGCAATTTAATTCTTGACATCATCATCTTAAATTATGAAACCTGAGATCTCATTGGTATCGGTGGTGGCTCAGTGGTTAGAACGCCCGCCTCATGAACGGGAGGTCGTGGGTTCGAACCCCGACCGAGTCTCATACCAAAGACTTATATCAATGGGACCTTCTGCCTTATAGCTAGGCGCTCAGCATATAATATTGAAGAAGGGTAGTAATAACATATTATGTTATTCAGGGCCCGCTGGAAGAGCAGTTTCATAACTGAAGTGGCTACCCCGGTAAAATAAAACGTTATTATTAGTAGAAGTATTTTATTGGAAAAAATCGTTTTCTCTCACGATAGGAATCATTTGAGGAAGTGGACTTTAAACAAAACTTCGATATTAATTCTCCTCATGAATACCTTTTGTCAATTTGACGAAACACTTTCGTTTGATCATCTCTTTGCAATCAAAACAAATATGAATAAAAAAAAATTTTAGCAAGATAAGGGACAATATATTGATTCTTGTGTTGATAATGCAGCGCACTTCATAATGATATCTATATTTTGATCAATATTGATCAATAATCTAGTCATGCGTCACCTACCTTAATATCCCAGTCAAATATTAGAAATCAAACCGATAACAGACCGCAAAAAACGTACATTACATCGCATTGCTAAGAACCTGGCGGTTTGGAATTAGTTTCGAGGTGTGACTGAAGTATAATAGTTCTCTAGAATAAGTAATTTTCTTTAAATGAAGAATTGAAATAGATCATATATCTTTAACTTTATTTTTTATTTTAATCATAAAGATTGTCAACCCAGCATGAAATCTACCATCTTAAAACCCGTGCTCATGGGATCTACGTATGGCCTGGCAGCTATCATTCTCATCATATTAATATACTGCATCACAACTCAGGTCAGACAGCATCTCTCTCCAAAGAGACAAGACCCTGCCAGGCCTGCCTCACAGGTAATGCCAAAATCCCCCCTTCCAATTTGCAAGACTTTTCCCCATCAATTCGGTTGCCTTCTTCGCCTCTCTACACTATCATTCGTCTGCCATACGTGCACGTTTGCACAAAACAAATAAGCACCAACTAAAGGATGGAAAACTATGTGCAAGATAAAGGCCAACTCCGGTTCTTGATTAGCTCCAGGACTCCCCTTGTAACAACTGCATAGATTAATCTTTCACTGGAAACAGTAAATCATTTTGAAGCCTTTGGTATATTTATCCCATGATACATACAATTGGACACATGGAGATTACATGTGTAGAATCTAAGGAATTCAAGTCATAAACATCAACAATGGGGATTATGAATACGAGTAAACAATGGTCAGACAATGATTATCACGGGCCAATCGTTAGGGCAGAGAAAAACACAAATGAAAAACATGTTTAATTCATGAGATATAAGCAATTCATGTAAACTATGTCACATTTTCGTGTTGTCACGCTGCCAACAATCCCTTAAAGATTTTCCAACTGGAACCATTTTTAAAATAGTTTTTCTTTGAGATTCTTTGATAAGCGTATTTTTCCAATTCATAATATTTGTTTCAAACTAATGCACTTCATTTTTATAAAGAAAAGCCAACGAATTAGCAATTTTAGCCGATAACACTTATCTTTTTACGACCATCCGAATAACAGTTTGGTACATGATCAAAACAACTTATTTTGGTTTGATGAAAGTGCTCTAATTTATACCAAATATTTCATTAGAATAAGGATACAAGATAATTCTCGAATCAACGTGTTGTGACTATGTATGGCATTAGTGTAATGATACATTGTTTGCCATAATAGTATATGGCATGAAGTATATATGAAATGTGATTTCTTTTTTGTTTAAGGGGGTGAGAAATATATAAAAAATTAAATAATGTCGGTAACCAAACTATATCGCCATATGTTCAAACAATGATCTTCTGAATTTCTGACATGGTGACTTAAAAAGTTAGAGGAAAGTTTGACCCCCTTCCTCGTAATCTAGACGTTAACAAGATATATAACTTTAGCGAAGTTTGGTCAATTTTAAACAGTCTGTATTCCATTGTGCCCAGTGTAAATATAAATGTGTTACTTGTGCCGAGTACAAATAAAGAGATAGAGTATGAGTGAGCCCTTTTCAGGGCCACCAACCCTTTTGAAATAATACGTGGTGTTACCGCAAACATCGCTAATTAAAATGATGGCGGGAAAAAATGGCGGGAAAAGATACACCAGGCATTTCCACAGCTTACATTTCATTTCATTTCCACATCTCCAATAGATTTCCCACACTACGTTGGACATGACGCCCCCAATCCAGCCAGGCAACGCTGACGTTGGTCGGGTGACGATCAGAATGGATTCTGTCTTGTATGAGACCATCCCGGATGTAACACTCGAGGCACCATCTAGAAGGGAGCAGGATACAGGGGAAGATCCATTTGGATACATCATTCATGATCCACAACCGAATTGGAATACAAAGGCCACAGCTGATGGCGCGAGGAATCTTCTAAGATTTCCACTAGCACACAGGCAACATGAATTAGATGAAGAAGGATACCTTGTGCCAAACTTATTGCAACGAAATTAACCTCTCTTCTCGTGGCAATAGAAATGAATGCAAAAAAGTTGTACATGCTCGTTATGTGATTGTGACAAATACCACAAGGAGACGACGAATTACGATGGCACAGTCACGACAATTTAGACAGGTTGCTATAGTAGATTAAACTTTGTAGAGGGATATTTGGTTAGCCAAATTCTCACCCAAGTTGGTCAACACTGCATGTCAGCAAAGCGTCAGAGGAGAATAGGAGAAACAGCTGGAACTATAAGTGAGGACTTGTCCAAAACAGAACTTAGAAGTGATGAGAAAATCCAAATATTAGAAACTTGTATACTTACAAGCTACAACACTAACAATGACAGAAATTACCAGTAAAAATACAAAGACACCAAGCAGATTCGATGACATTATGTTGTATAAGTGAGATTACCATATTGATCAATGAAGGCATTATGCAGCATTTAGTGTTTTGCACAAACTTTAGTGAAAGCAATGTTTTAGTTTGAGTGTTCACCTGTTGGCACAGTACAAGCCTATGCAGCAATAAATAGGTAATGATGTGAAATAAATGAATTGCCTCTGTATGAAGCTAAACCTGGCGCGTACGCAGACGAGGGGGGGGGGTTAACCCCCCCCCCTCAAATTTGTTTTAATGTGTGGGTATCGGAGGATACCCCCCCCCCCCTCCTTCACTTTTTTGTCAAATGATTAAAACAAAATATATTTTAAACAAGTATGTTGTGCTAAAGGGTGACAAAAAACTGACCTTACCCCCCCCCCCTCCCACTGAACGAAAATCGGTCGGCATAATTTCCCCCCCCCCCCCCCCCATTTATTCAGCGGCTAGCTGAGTCGTAGGTTGAGATACTAAATTAACTAGATTTACTGAATCAGGGATGCCAGTTAGAATTGATCAGAGGGCCTGAAAATCACCTAGAATGAATTATTTTGTACACAAAAAAAACATGTACTATGGCCTGAAAATAAATCGCCAGGGCCTGAATTCAGGCTTTTGCCTGAAAACTGGCATACCTGCTGAATGGTTAACAAAAAGTGAAGAAAACATCATATTCTTCAACAAATGTATAATGTTGCAGAACAAGTAATGGGTTAGGTTTTGCAAAATGAAGTTATAAAAGAGATGACAAGAAATTTTTTGTCAAAGTAAAGCTGTATGTGATTCGAAAAAATTCAAACACATGTTGGATGTTCTATTTCTCATCCAGAATGTTTAGTAATCTGGAAGAGGAAATTGTTCGTTTGAAATATTGCAAGATGTAAGTTTACTTTTTTAGCATTAGTATCTTTATCCATGTACTGCACATTTATGTAAGGTGCATGAATTATAAACATGTACATTGTATGTGAAGGTTTACATACGAAAGTAATAAATAAATGTGTAATAAGGTTTGAACACAGACTACATGTAGAAACCGTTTGGCGTAATTGCACATTGTGTTTATAACAACCATATATTTGAAACATGACACACACTTGTAGAATGTATTGAGTGTTGAAATACAGTCTGGAAAATGATCAATAAAGGTTTCAGCACACGCTCAAGATTTCGAGGGTTTTTTAAGCATGAAACCAAGACTTAAGTGTCATTAATTCATTTGTTTGTACGAACCTGAGAACAATATACTCTATAATATGATATCGAACTGAAATTCACTTTTGTTTCCTTGTGTGAAATAGACTATCAATTAATGGAAATGATTCAATGTTGGCAAATCATATCATTCCTCTAAAAAATATCGTGATCTTTACGTATCGGGTTTAAAGGGTATGGTCAAACATACTTAACTTAAAAAGGTGAAACAAAGTGAAAATTTCTTCACTGGGTTGAACTAGAATGGTTTACTAACATATTTAAGTGTTATGCATTTTTTTTAAACAAAGGTTGTTCTTGACAACCAGAAGGCTTGCCTGAGGGTTGCTTCATGTATTTATTAATTAATAGTCAGCATCCTATAGTATAAGGGACACTTGTGAAACATGTTCAAATGGCTGTGAATCTGAGAAATCTCCAAATTACTAGAAAAGGGATTATTTGATGAAGGCGATATTAATATGAAAACAAAAATAAGGCAAAGTCTCAAAAATTCATTCATCCATTTATTTTTTCTCTCATTTGATGAATCACCCTCACATAATACTTATATGCGTTCAATTTTCTAATGCTTAATCCTCCCATGCGGCCTTTCATAACAAAATGTACATTAACATATACCAGAAAGGGGCATTAATACCCTTCCTAATGATACTTAACATTTTTGTATCTTCCTCAAATGTATGCATATATTTATAAGCTAGTGTCGAATAAAAATGGGTACTACTTGTCCTTTAATCTCTTGCTTATTCATTGAACATTGTTTATCATCAAACTGAGAAAAGATCCTGTACAAAAGTATGTTCTATGAATGTTTAATGTTTTAGAGATAACTAGAATGCTTTGTTTATGCTCTGAATACTGTGGTATCCACATACGTGTTGCATCGAGCAATGTGCAATCTCCTATACATGGAACCTATATAGAAAATAAAGGCGAAGTCTCTCCAAAATTCTTTCATTCATTTATTTTTTTCTCTCATTTGATGAATCACCCTCACATATACATATGTACAGTGACTTTTCTAATGCTTTACCCTCCCATGCCTTTTATAACAAAATGTACATACACATATACCAGAAATGGGCATTAATACCCTTCCTAATGATACTTAACATTTGTGTATCTTCCTCAAATGTATGCATATATTCATAGGCTAGTGTGGAATAAAGATGGGGTACTACTTGTCCTTTAATCTCTTGCTTATTCATTGAACATTGTTTATCGTCAAACTGAGAAAAGATCCTGTACAAAAGTATGTTCTATGAATGTTTAATGTTTTAGAGATAACTAGAATGCTTGATTTATGCTCTGAATATTGTGGTATCCACATACGTGTTGCATCGAGCAATGTGCAATCTCATATACATGGACCCTATACTGTTTGTTACCTGTGATGCAGGCACAGCGTAAGTAAACATCAAGCAATCAATCAATCAATCAATCCATCCATCCATCCATCCATCCACCAATTGCTCAACAAACAAATAAATGAATAAATATTTATTTCAGAGCGTTTAGAACGTTTGTGTTGTGTAATTTGTAAAAGAAACATTGCATCATAAATTGTTTTCTTTTTAAACACCCTCCTTAAACAAATAGTGGTTAAGGATGATTGTTACTAGCTATAAAACCTAAAACATACAAAATACATGTAAAACGTTCAATGAATTATAATTCCCTTATCTTAAACACTGAAAAGGCCATGACATTTCTTTTTATTTTAGAACAGATTTATCATGTTTTGCTAACATGTGTAGTTTAGTTTCAAGTTCAAGTTTATTTTGTTTCACATTTCACAAAAAAGAATTCACATAATTGACAAAATTAGAACATAATATGAAATATACTAAAAGTGTCACATTATATAATAAATTCTTTGAAAAGACGTCAAAATTAATTGTATCGAATAGAAGGTTATACAGGGTGAAATGTAAGGAACCTATTATAAAGCTCAGCTTGTAGACTATAGGTTCCCATAAATAAAACTAACATTTGATTGAAGTGGTTGTAATGGTGAAGGAGGTAACAATAATAATAGGTGGGCAAGAAGGCCTTGACATAAGATGATATACAAAGTGAAACAAGCAAAAATAGCAAAAAATAGCAAATACAGAAAACAAATTAATTTGTTAGCAAATGACACGCTAGTCACTTTAAAATATTGAGGTCATTAAACGAGGTCATTGAACAAGGTCAATCAAGTAATATTATTGAATGATACACTGTAATTTTATGTAAAGAATTAAGCATAGGGTAACCTTTTGTATAAATTGATGTTCTGATTGACATGTCAACATCATTTAACGTCTGAAACAGAACATAGCATACATTGTACACTTTCTTTCATAAAATGCTAAAAGAGAGAATGTGTGTTCCGGGTATTAAAGTGAATTTTCTAAGGAGTTTTGATGGCTACAATTGATATCTGCTTCATATCTTACTCAGTTAGATAACATACACATTTTAACTAAGTGTAATGAAAAGTATGCCTTTAATACATACAATTAGTATTTGATAGAGACAACTATTAAAATTGATGTATGATTCAGACCTGCCAACCTCTGGAGTTAAAAACTGTATTCTTTAATCCCAAAGTTGTATTTTACTGACAAAAGTTGTATTCTTAAAAATAAACACAGACTGTTACGGGGATCAATGCATCTTACAGTTCCTACATACAGGAAGAATTTTGTTATGGATCATTGGTTGAATATGCATAATTTTGTCACGACTGTTGTGTTCGATGAACCAATGAACATCCCCAAATTGCCGATGTGAGATGCTTGTAGGATACTTTACAGTACAGAATAAGCATGTTGCCATTGAAAATGGCACACCCACACGGACATTTTTTTTTAATCATATTTTATTGAGGAAAATCGTACTATTTGCTTCTAAAAATTGTTTGAAATACGACTAAATCGTACTGGTTGGCAGGTCTGATGATTGTATGTATGTAAATGCACATATAATATGTAGATTTATGTTTTGAATAATGTTGAAGAAGTGTTTTGCTGCAAAGAATTAATGTCACAGACCGATGATACCAAAACAAAGGCAATAAAACTAACATAAACTATGATGTTAACAGTGTGTAACGTCCGGAACACTGAAGGCGTTTCATATGGAAATCATTAGGCAACGCACTGGTTCCCAATTTGTAGGTATGTATCTACCTTTTCTCATCAGTTGTTAAAGAGAATACGTTTGACCCGAGAAAAATACATTTTACCAAATGAAATGAAAACCTACTATTGTCAAACCCAAAAATTTAGGGATATTTTTCACTTAGAAGTGATGTCAAATCTTAATTTTTCAAGATAGAAACTAGAAAAATTGCATAAATAATATTTTTAACATATTCTAAAAGATCAACATATTTGTTGATGTAGTTAATATCATATGGGTTTGAAAGCACATTTATTAGATATGCTATAGTTCACAATAAAAAGGTAAAGACTCATAGTCTTCATATCTGGTGAAAAATTAAGCTCCAAAAACTGCACTTCTCAAAAATATGAATATTCCTGATCTTACAAATACATGTTTGAAGTTTTTAAACATAATTTTATTTTGACCCACTTGGGAGACACATTTGGTTTATGTTTAATAAAAACAGGGGGCTCTACTCATGTGCAAGTCAATGGTATGCTGATTTGTTTATTTTGTGCATTATTTATTTATTACCGAGTATATTTCATGTAATGTGAAATCATTCGAAATCATCATTTCAAATTCAATATCAAACATAAGTTAGATGCATGTACATGTATGTGTAAATCAATTTCAATATGAAACTATATTACTTATATGGAATGCTCTCATATTATTGGGGGGTCTATTTCCTAGAACCATCAATAAATGACTGTTATTTTAACAACTAAAATCAAATCTTTGTTGTCAAAATATTGTGATTCTATCATTGCAAAATCATGTCCTCAAGTATGCTAAACTTTAACTCATGTGTATTTTACTTTCTCTCTTGAATCACTTGATGGTCGTATGCCCACAACTATACAATTTTTACACAACTGCGCCAGGAGTGTCAATTTTGACAGACATGGTGCATTATAAATGTTCACTATTATTATTATTAAGTAATAAACAAGGGAGAGCCCTGTACACATTTATATAATATTGAATGGCCTTGATTGGGATACAAGATCCAATGGCCAACTGAGGGGAGACCATAAAGCTGCAAATTGTTATGAAATATCAATATGTCTTTAAGAAATGGGGGTAAGTAGTGCAGTAGTAGCAATACAATTAACAGTGGCACAACACATTTAACACACAATTCATTCTCCATTTTCTTGTGTCACGTTGTATAGCCATTTTTTTCTTCGCATTAACTTTCTATATGGTGGGCCTCAAAATTATTTTAAGACCAAATTCGTTAGCATAATTTTAAGGGTCA
This sequence comes from Strongylocentrotus droebachiensis, assembly GCA_035222895.1. Lineage (NCBI taxonomy): Eukaryota > Metazoa > Echinodermata > Echinoidea > Camarodonta > Strongylocentrotidae > Strongylocentrotus > Strongylocentrotus droebachiensis. The sequence goes on along the minus strand of JAVYIG010009657.1, from coordinate 20,523 downwards.
GCACGATGAGTGAAATATTCTCAATGCAAGTGGGATATACCCTTGTATCTCATGAAAGAGAAGCTTTTGACTATCAGCATAATTGATTGTATGAAATCTAGTACCTCACTTTTCTACATTACATCTTTATTTTTTGTAATAACTTCAACAATAAACACATTGAACAAAACATACTTCGCCCTTGCTCAATAATTGTGCAAGGGTTGAGTGCATACATCCAGTGTCCTAACCTAAGCGTACATTACATACAACATCCTCATGTTATATCCTGCTTCTGATAAATACAAATCAAATCAGTTGTGGTTGTGATTGGCTTTTCTTAATGTATATTGTTCTATCAAGTGCAAGTACATGTACTCTCAAAAATGTATCTCTGTCATGAAATACACTGTAAGGGTATCTCTATCTGTACAAACAAAAAAACTAAGCACAAAAAAATACTCTTCGTGAAGATATAATGTGCCAATCTTAATAGCAGTCTAAGAGATTTCCATCTTTCTCATCTGCTGCAGCCAGAATATCCATCATGAGTGATACTGGTCCCTCCACATTGTCCGACTCCCTACGCTTTAATAGATCATTCCAATCATTCTCAAACAACTGTCCAATCAAATCACACAAAGATTGTCTATCAATGTCGCTAACACTGCTATCAGTCAAGGTGTCAGGTGTTCCTGTTGTAAGGGTGTCTGCTCCAGTAACCACGTTACTAGTCGTCACCTGCTTATCTACAGAGCATTGGTCTTTCTGTTCACTAGAAATGCTGTTTTCAGTTCTGTCTTCTCGACTAGTTTGGCCAGGAGACTCCATTTTCTTGAAAAGATCACCAAGAGCCACTTTCAAGCTCTGTAGCATCTCACAAGCTTTGCGAGCCACACTCACATCCTCGTCACGACTTCCCCGCTCTATTTTAGCCAAGCATCCAGTCCTAGAGAAAAAACACACAAGCGTTTGCATTTCCTCATCTTCGAGAAGTTCTTCAATTTTTGTCCTTTGCATAGGACGATAGGATTGGATTGAAGATGAGGCATGTGTAGAGTCATATCCTGGAATGTACTGATTCAGCAGATGGAGAAAGAATTCCAGAGCATGCAGTTTCATCTCCCAATCAAAGTCACATGTTGCTATGGAGACTGCATCCAGAACCATCCCACCTAAAGTCATACTCTCATCCCTCGCCTTCTGCTCTGGCTTCCTCTTCTCCTGCAAAGCAGATTTGTGTAGGAAAGAAGAAGTGGTCTCACAACTGTCCTCGGTCGTTGCGAAAAGTGCATCACTGATCATCTCAGCTACTGTCAAAAAACCCTCATCCTTCACCTTCTCCTCTGGATTTGTTTGCTCTTGAGTTGCAGAATCTTCCCCAGAGCTACCATCCGTTGTTCTTTGGCCTTGCAGACTCGCACCATCACTGTCCTGAGCCTTACCCTCTGTGGTATCCTGGAGTAGTGGTGATGATGGTTTCTCGGTCTTGCTCTTGGTGATGACGTTCTTGATGCTGTCCTGCATCCAAGCCTCATCCTTGAGCCAGGTCAGGAGACAGCCAATAGCAGCTCTCCTGGGAAAGGCTTCACTGTCCGATTTGATGACTTCTGTTAACTGGGCAACGACCTCTACCTGTAATAATAATCATACAAATATATAGATTGACTGATCTAAAAGGTTTTATTATAATTGCATTTCGCAGCCAGATGTCTAAATTATGAACAATTTACATTGGCAATAATACATACAAATGTGGTTTGACATTCTCACAAAGTATAATATACAGTATATAACAAAATTCATAACAAAATTCATAACATATATGACTAAGGCAATAACAGGCAAATTAAGTCAGGTTTAAAATATATTTTGTGACGTGACACAAGAGTGGGTCAAAGGATGAGCAAGCAGGCCCTTTGCTCTTTAATACACGCTCCTCATTCCTATACACGCTCCTATTCTCACTCCTGTACCATGGACACTCTCATAAACACTCACATTTACACTCTTATACACACTCCCATTCACACGCCCATACACTAGCTAAGGTCTGCTCGCTCATCCCTGGACTTCTCTTGTGTCACATCTGTATTTTTAACGCTCAAAAGGTAAGCCCACAATTATCTTTTAGCACAGGGAACTTTACTTATGTTGCCATATTTAAGTCTACACACACTTTCCCTTTGATATGGAATGATACAGGTACTTGAAGGCATGATACATTTATCATGTTGTCAAATATTTGTGAATGGAGGACATGATATATTGTTATGGAACATGGTAAAAAATGTTACCTTGCTGTTTTCAAAGAAATACAGCTGAATTTCAATGTACAAACAGATCCTGCTCTACTAAGTAAAGGGCTTTGCTGACACTAAATTATGTCCCATGCTTCCCACATTTGATTCTCATCATCAACATTGCAGGCCTTCAGGCAGGACTCGGCTTCAAGGCTGGGTCTTGGCCACTGACTTCAATAATATGACTGTTTGGTGATCCAAGCTGAGGCCAAGTCAAGGCAGGAAGTTCTTGCATATTTTCCTGCACTTTCATAATATTATGGGGTAATTTTTCTCTACCTCATCATGATTTTGATTCAGTGATGATGGATAAATTGTTTGATTGAATGATTGATTGATAGATTAAATAATCTCAGTTGACTGAATAATATTAAAAGCATTGATTTTGAATGCATAGGTAGGGCGTCAACTCAGTCCAGTTCAAGTTGTGACTTGGACTCAGACTTGGACTTGGACTTCGGACATGGTAGCTTAATTATCCTCGCTCTTGGGCTTGGAGGGTGGCGATCTGGGCTCAGTCTTGACCTTTGAAGTTGTGACCTCAAAATCACCACAACTGAATACCTACAATGCAATACATGTCCCAGGCCTAACAATGTCCAGCAGTAGTAATACTAGCTGTCATGACATAATATTGCTGTAAAAGAGTGATTTGTTACTTCAACTAGGTACTTACCTGTGTAATACGACTGCTGGTCAGTACATCTTCCCATAATTCTTTGCTGCTTCCAAGGACAGGAAGTGCTTGGAGGGTGCTTGACCTGACATAACTCTCACTGTCTGCTAGACTCTCCCACAGCCTCCTATGCAGATTGTTTCTCTTCAGCCATTCCTTAACAGGATCTATATATATGAAGATGGAATCAATGTCAATGTGTACAAGATTTAAAAGGATAAGCTGACTATGTTGCTTATTTTGCAAAAAAACTATTGCATGACTCTGACATCTGATCTGGTGACAATTTCTCCAGATTTATTTTGACAAAGATATATGGGTCATGGTGGGGTTCAATTCTTCCTTCCACCAACAGCAACAAATGGCAAGGACATTGATGCGCACTTTACCATTTGGCTTCTGTACTGCAATGTCCTTCAAAGCAAATGGCAGCCCCCATGACTGTGCAATACTTGGCATTTGTTCAGATATTTTGCTTATTTCTTGACTTCTATCTGTATTGCCAATCCGTTTTATGAACTGATAATTCATGTTTGTAAGCTCGTGCATTAGTGATATATGCACAGTGCTTGGTTGAGTAACAATGAACCTTATAATGAACTGGACAAATCTCAATTATGAACCGATGTGAATTAACGTGCGAGCAGTGCATATTCACTCATGCACTTGCAAACATGAATTATTATACAAATAATACACAGCTGTGAGGGCATTAGTAAGAATAACCCACACAAGGTACCTTTGAAACAGTCTAACACTTGTTTTGAAGGTAACTGAGTGTGGGTGATTGTACTAATGCCCGAACGATATGCTGTGTATTATTTGTTTTATAAGATAATGTTTTATTTGTTTCATAAATGATGTTTTATACATGATTTTACTAATGACCGGTCATTAGCATTTTATTACCTGTTAGGCAAAATAAATGCCTGGTCACGTGTACGCTCTCAACCAGTCATTTAATTAGGATCCACTTCATCATCTTATAATTGTATATTAATGTACCCACCAGACTTTTTCTGCAGCAGCTTGCCCACACAGGTTATAGTAGAGTCTCGGACCTCCCATTCAATGTTACACATGCGCTTCTGAAGGGCGTAGCCAACCTCCATCATCAGGGCATCCCTCTTGGTGTTCTCTATGGAGACCGGATGCTCTTTGGTTTCCATGGCAGCCGGTACGAGGTCAGGGACAATTGTCAGGATTTTCAAGATGACCTGGATGTAAAGAATGGGAAAGAGGATTGGAGTAAGTATGGAAAAAGCTTTGGCTACAACTATTTCTAACATAAGGATAATGGTTATGAACATACAGGTAATGGTTATGAATTAGAAGGAAAGAGTGGTACACTGACAACTTCTGGACATCTTTCCTATGATATGTTCTTTTTCAAAATATTCATACAAGGTATGTAAATACTAAGGAAAACGTTGAATGGTAAACTAATAATTATTCCTTTAAAAGGGCTCAACACTATTAAGGCAAACGGGACCCATTGGGCGCCCAAACTCTAACTCTACCCCTAAAATTTCAAGTTCTGAACATCGGGCTTATGCATAAAAAACCCTAAAAAAAGTTGATTCAACCTCCTTCCAAATATGATTGAGTACAGCCCTGTCTTTAATATGATATAGATTCTTTCTCCATTTCATTTCACCCATTTTGTCTATATAATCATCAACAAAAGAAAAGGTTGAATAGAAAACCATTATATGTAAGTATTATTGGTATTAAATTAATCATTATATTTCCTTTCATTGATTTCTAAAATTCTTAATACAAAGTAATCACTCGAAAAAGAAAGTTTTGAATTTAAACATCATAATAATCCCTTCAGAATGCTTCTTAATTCTTAATTTAATACATAAAAGTCAATTATACAGCAAGAAATTGAACAGAAAAAGTCATGACATTCCTTTCAAAATATGAATCTATACCTGATATTCTGCATCTGGGTCCTTGAGTATAGTGTTGATAGTACCAACAAGCAACCAGATATCAGGACTCAAACAACCTCCTGGAGACAGAAAAATACACAACATGTTAAAACACATTATTCAATATATTATTAGAAAGCACAGAACGATATTTCTGTGATAATTTCAAAATATATTCAATTTTAAACCAACTCATACTCTGGGTGTCATGGTATAGTGGTTCATTTACTTTAGTCTCAATTCAAAGGTTTAGGGTTTGAATCCCAGCCAGACACTAACATCCTTTGGGAAGACATAAATCCATATTTGCCACACTTCATCCATGTGTTCATGGGTGCCTGGCAATTCTTGAGGTAATAACAATTGCAGAGCCTTCTGTAAGAACAGCATTGATGCTGATCAGGCTTCCCTGGGTAAATAAGATTATTATTATTACTTTGGTGGTCTTTGAGAACAAGCACAATCACAAAAACAACACATCTAGTTCACAGGTGTGAAGATTTGGGGATGCATTGGAGTGTGATTTCCAGTCTTTCCCTTTCTAACCTCTCAGTGGTTTTTCATGAAAGTCAAATGGACATGCAGGCAATAACCCTGAAAGAATTAAATAATAATGATAATAGGCATTTCTATAGCGCCGTCTATCTCGAAATTCTATTCTGAGGCGCATGCATGTATTATTACCCCGGCTTTAGCCTAGCTGTCTTTACAGCGCTCCAGCATTTCAAGGAATTAATTCCTGCCAGGTACCCATTTACCTCACCTGGGTCGAGTGTGGCAAATTAAGATTAATGCCTTGTCAAAGGACATTAGTGCTGTGTCGGGATCGAACCACAACATTCAAATTTCAAGTCAAATGCTTAAACCACTAGACTACAAAACTTCTACTATATCATCATATTAGAGCCAGAACGGCATTAACTATGTCTTAAACATACATGATTTAATGCCCTTCTGGCTGCAGACAGACAATATCTCTGTACCCTTCTACAAATATTGCAAATATTCAGTCCCACATCAAGTCATCAGTGTGGGTAGAAGAAGAGTATGGGGGATGATATCCGCATTGTGAAATCCAAACATATAGCAACACAATATCCAATAATATTAAATATCTCTTACAGATACAAAGGTGTGATTGGTCCAAAGATCATCACATGATATTGTGACGGAATGTTACAGTGTTTAACCTGAAGAGGGCGACATTTTGGTCAGATTGATATAAGTGATTTGATAACGCTGCGAACGGGCAGTCCGTGTTTTGTATTGATACAGTAAGGAATGCAGTAAAGTAAGCTGAAAGATCAAACATCATTGTAAGTTGTCGTTATTTGTCTCGGATATTACTTTGATTGAAGTGATTGATGAATGCATGATTGAGATCCTCGTTGAATAGTTGTGAGTTGTGAGAGTCGACTGTCTGGGAGAGTTGACTGATTTATAAGACGAGACCTGGTTCGTGTCGTTCGGAATTGCTACCAAGTTCATGGAATCAGAACCCGTCACACTGGTGGCAGCGGTGGGATAACTAAAACAGCGTGGGTCATGCTTCCAGCGTGAAACTACATACTAAGACACGGACTCAAAACACGCCACCTTTTTAGGTGCTAACGTGAGCTGCGAACTATCGAGAAGTGCAGCCAGGTGAGGTGCCAAGTTGAGGTGCCAAGTTGAGGTGCAAGTTGAGGTGCCAAGTTGAGGTGCCAGGTGAGGTGCCAAGTTGAGGTGCCAAGTTGAGGTGCAAGGTGAGGTGCCAAGTTGAGGTGCCAAGTTGAGGTGCCAAGTTGAGGTGCCAGGTGAGGTGCCAAGTTGAGGTGCCAGGTGAGGTGCCAAGTTGAGGTGCCAAGTTGAGGTGTCAGTTGAGGTGCCAATTGAGGTTCTACTTGAGGTGGAAGTTCTTTGTGCTACAGCTCTTAATAAATTCACCATGGATAAAAAGGAGCATCAAAGGTCCTCAGTTAATGAATGTGACCTAACTCAATTGAACACAGAGCTGGAACGTCTACGAATGGAGAATCAAATTTTACAGTTGGAACGTGACAATGCACGGTCAAAAATTAATCTGATAGAAGCAAGACAACAGGGATTGTCTTCACAAAGTACCGTCAAGCTTGGACAGTTCGAAGAACCATCTGTGAGAAGGGGAGTAGATACGGACATAGTTTTCAATGGACCGTACACTGAGAGAAGAAGGGCTTGTATCCTGAGCTATTGACCCCAGACCGGAAGGTTGGAACCGATTGTTCGACTCCTGTGCCGGATACCATGTTTTCTCAAGAGTTGGCTGGGGACATTGGGTCCCCTTTCCTTGAAGGATTCGATCCCAATTTTCCATGGGAAAAGGCCAGTGGAAGAACGAAATCGGCTCTTACGAAGAAGCCTGACAACAAGCAGGGTGATGTGGAAATAAAAGAAGAAGTTTCTAGAGATTGTTCAATAGGAACAAAACAGAGCCAAAGGCCTTGCATAACACCTGATCGGTTCAATGGACAAACATCGTGGCATCAGTACTTGAAACACTTTGAAGCATGCAAAGATATAAAGGGTTGGACAGAGGAGCAGGCAAGTGCTTTTCTGACTGTAAGCCTTCAAGGTGAAGCACTCCGTCTGTTGGACCATCAGCACGATCGCAAACTTACGTATAGGGGACTGACCAAGCTCCTAGAGCAGCGATTTGGCCCAAGTCAACAGGCAGAAAATTTTCTGTTTGAATTGCGTCATCGCCGTCAAGGCCAAACAGAAACACTGAAGGAACTTGGCCAAGTCATATGTGAATTGGCAATCAAAGCCTACCCAGACATTCCAGAGGTTGGGAGAAAAAGGCTCGAGAAGAACCATTTTATTGAGGAAATAGAAGACCGGACTATCCGAGAAGGAGTGCACAGAGCTAGGCCAAAGGACATTGACGAAGCTATTCGTGCGGCCATAGAGACAGAGAACTATGAAAGAATCGAAGAAGAACGAAGATCAGAGAGACGTCCGCACAAATTGGTGAGGGGTTCAGAAAAGGAATCTGAGCAACTCATCCAGAAATTGGAGCATTTGTGTGAAAGGCAGGCAACACAATTCGAGACAATGACAAGGCTCATGAATGAAAGATTTCTTTCTTCTGAGAGAGTTCCCAAACCACCAACTCCTGGAAATTCCGGCAAGAAATGGCGGAGAAAAGAAGATTTGATATGCTTCAACTGCAACGAAAATGGACATTTCGCAAGGGAATGTCCTCTTCCTGAAAAGGAGAGGTCGGGAAACGACGAACAGCTGACCGGAAGGTCCACGGGAAGGCTGTAAGAAGTAACGGACCTAGTCGACTTGATGATGGAAGGATTGTAACACTTACACCTAACGAAGAACCCAAGCAAGGCTTATTTGTAGAGGGTACCATCAGGTCTATAAAATGTAGATTCCTCATCGATACAGGTTCAACTGACACAATTGTTAGAACTGACATGTACTACAGTATTGCGAAAGAGCAGAGACCGGTTCTTGAACAAGACAACGTCAGGGTTCAGCAGGTAGATGGAACGCCACTTGATGTGCTAGGAGTTGCCTGGACAGAAGTCAAAGTTGGAAAGACAATCTTTCCATTAAAGGTCATCTTTGCTAATATTAGGAACCAGGTAATACTTGGAATGGACTTTTTGATTCCAACCGCTGGGGTTCTAGACTTCTTCCGGCTGGAACTCATCTTGAACGGGGAACACATTCGATGCCTTAACCAGATAGGGAGATCATTCCTAAGAAGGATTTTAGTGAAAGAAACTATTGAGGTGCAACCAGGTCAAGAAACGCTCCCGCAAGGTGAGATCGCCAACTGTGTGGACGAGATGACGGGTACTGCCATAATCGAACCAGTTGCAGGCGGAGGCGAATTGGCTCGCCATGGGCTGGTGTTGGCAAGGTCCCTTGTCACTGCAGAGGCAGATGTTTTGCCACTGAGGTTGTTTAACCCGGGGAACAACAAGATAACACTTCGCCGGGGAACAATGGTCGGGATGATCTCACCAGCGGAAGTGCATGAAAGTGGGGAAAGGACAGAGAATAGTGGAAACGATGACGTTCCTTCATACCTACAAGACTTGTTGCAACGAAGCCTGAGCAACATCGATCCGAAATATCACCAAGCTATCAAACAGTGCCTCGTGGATTTTCAAGATGTATTTTCTTCTGGAAGTCACGATTTGGGCCGGACCAATGCTGTCAGACACCACATCGAAACCGGCAATTCAAGACCTATAAGACAACGCCTTCGACGTCACCCTATCGTCAATCAGCAAGAGATTGATCGCCAAGTCAAATCATTAGAGCAAGAAGGTCTCATCGAACCTTCCGATAGCCCCTGGGCAGCCAATGTAGTGCTTGTGACTAAGAAGGACGGTACAAAACGGTTGTGTGTAGATTACCGCGGCCTGAATGTAGCAACTGTAAAAGACGCCTACCCTGTCCCCCGAATAGATGAGACCTTGGATGCACTAGGCGGGGCCAAGTGGTTTTCAACCTTAGATCTAGCTGCAGGCTATTGGCAAGTTGCCCTTGATAATGAAGCTCAAGACAAATCATCTTTTGTGGTTCGCGGTGGCCTATACAAGTGGAAGGTAATGCCATTTGGGCTGTGTAATGCCCCCGCAACTTTCGAGAGGTTGATGGAGAAAGTGATGGCTGGTCTACAATGGGACATATTGCTCATCTATTTGGATGATGTAATAGTGTTCGGTCGGACAGTTGATGAGCAAATCGTACGACTTCGCACAACATTGGCGCGGCTCCGGGAAGCCAATTTGAAATTGAAACCATCCAAGTGCAATTTGTTTCAACAGTCGGTGAAATACCTAGGTCACATCGTGTCTTCAGAAGGAATCACAACCGACCCTGCCAAGGTCGAGACCATTCGGAATTGGCCCAATCCCACATGCAGCAAGGATGTTCGAAGCTTCTTGGGGCTTGCATCCTATTACCGCAAGTTCATTCGCGGGTTCGCATCCATCGCATCACCACTTCATGAACTGACTGAGAAGGCTAGGCGTTTCGAGTGGAATGACGAATGTCAAAGAGCTTTCGAAGAGTTGAAGGAGTGCCTTATCCAGGCTCCGATCCTAGTATGTCCCTTACCAGAGGGGGATTTCCTGCTTGACACTGATGCCAGTCAGAATGGTATAGGGGCTGTGTTGTCCCAAATTCAGGAAGGCGAGGAAAAAGTAGTCGCTTACGCAAGCAAGAAGCTATCGAGGGCTGAGAGGAACTACTGTGTGACCCGTCGCGAGCTGCTAGCAGTTGTGTTCTATTTGAAATACTTCAAGCAGTATCTCTACGGTAGGAAGCTGACCGTTAGAACAGACCACGCTTCTTTGCAGTGGCTCCTCAACTTCAAAAATCCAGAGGGCCAATTGGCACGTTGGATCGAGGTTATCGCAGCATACAAACTGACAATACACCATCGTCCAGGAAAGAAACATGTGAATGCCGACAGTCTGTCCAGAAAACCATGTTCTCAGTGTGGCCTTGTTGATGACACAAGTGACGGCGAAGACACATCTACAGAGACAGATACTCCCTCCGAGCAAGTCCAGTTCCATTGTAGGGCAATTATTGCCTTACCTGGGGTCACTCGAGAGGCCTTAAGAGAAGGCCAGTTGGAAGATGATAGTATGAGCTGGGTATTGAAGGCTAAGGAAGGAAGAAGCTGTAGACCAGATTGGGAAACAATAGCCAACTCGACAGCTGCAAAGAAAACGTACTGGGCTCAGTGGGACCAATTGGATTGCAAGCAAGGAGTACTATGCAGAAAATGGGAGACGTCGGATGGGGCATGCGTGAAATGGAAGGTTATCCTGCCACGGAAGTACCGAAAAGAATACCTAGAAGCAATCCATGGGGGTACAATAGGAGGTCATCTAGGCGTTACCAAGACATTGTCAAACGTAAAACAGAGGGTTCATTGGTCAGGCATGTCAGGAGACGTGAGGTCATTCATCCGGTCGTGTGACCTGTGCGCCAGAAGAAAATCCCCCTCGAAGAGGGCACGTGCTCGACTTCAACAGTACGAGGTGGGAGAGCCAATGGAAAGAGTAGCAATGGACCTTGTCGGGCCTTTACCCAAGACCATCCATGGGAATCAGTGGATCCTTGTAGTAGGGGATTATAAGAGCAAATGGATGGAAGCGTATGCGCTTCCGGATGCTCGAGCTACAACAGTGGCCCAAAAGTTTGTCGAAGAATTTGTGTGCCGTTTTGGTGTCCCTCGTGAACTACATACCGATCAAGGAACTAATTTTGAATCGCAGGTGTTTGCAGAGATGTGTTCCCTGTTGGGCATTCGAAAGACAAGAACAACAGCTTACAACCCGAAATCAGATGGGCTCATTGAGAGGTTCAACAAAACCCTCATCAATATCACCGCCATGCTCATCGAGCAGTCAAAGAAGTCTAGGGAATGGGATGAGTGCTTGCCATATGCAACTAGCGCATATCGCTGTACTGCACAAGAATCCACGGGAGAGTCACCCAACATGCTCATGCTCGGGAGAGAAGTGACGCTTCCAATAGACCTGACTATGGAGAATCCAAAGTATCCTAGCTGTGATGAACCAAAAACAGACTACGCTGAAAAGCTACGCCAGAATCTACAACAAGCTCACGAACGGGCTAGCGAGTGTCTTAGGAAGAGTGCCAGGCGTCAGAAACGCAATTATGACAGGAAAGCTACCACCACTAATCTCAAGGAAGGACAGTTTGTTTGGTTATATGATCACAGCAAGAAGAAGGGGGTTTCCCCGAAATTACAGCTGCGATGGATGGGTCCTTACCTAGTGGTTACGAAGATCTCAGATGTTACGTTTCGGATTCAGCTGAGTCGCCGATCGAAAGCAAAGGTAGTACATGTAGATAGGCTCAAGCTGTACACTGGTGAAGATCTTCTTGCATGGGAGTATCGCCTTAGAGTTCCTGAGGAGGAATTTCCCTTTGCTGATTCTCCTAATCTTTCCCCTGAGGTCATACCAGAAGAGATCAGCCCTGCCAGTGATGAAACTTTGTCAGATGATCATCAACCCCAGCTTGATGAGACCCCTGCTGATGACCAACCCCAGCTTGATGAGAACTTGCCTGATGATCATCAACCCGGGTTCGATCTTCCCACTGATCTACCTCAGACTCCCGTGATTGAGAGTCGCTATCCCAGAAGAAAACGAAAACCACCAGATTTCTTTTATTAAATAAGAATTATCGACATAAATAATTATTTGTGTTTTGTTCTTCACAATTGCAGGATAATGTCTGAGGAGTGGAAGAAACCAGAGGACTTGGATGGGGACCGGCTTTACAAGTGCCGAGAATGTCTTTCCACGTTCTTGTACCACCGCAGCCTGATGCGCCATATCGGGGAGAACCATCGGGATGGATCCCGGAAGTGGAACTGCAAGACCTGCGATTATTCCTCTACCAGGCGGGGGAATTATGAAAGGCACGTGGACGGACACCGAAAGGACGAACAGCGCACGGTTTCCAGAAGAGAGTCGAGCAAAGAAAGAGAACCGGTGGGCCGGGGCGGTGAAAGGGCAAAATCCCCAGATCGACGTTGTCCGGAGACGAAGAGAGACGACAGAGACCAGCCACAGGAAAACAACACAGCCATTAAAGGTGTACATCCAACTCCAGTGCCTAGTATTGATTCTTCCAGAGATGCCAGAGGCAAGCCTCTTGCCATGCTTAAGAGAGCCGCATCCCAGGATGAGGTGGTTTCGTCATCGTCATCAGCATCATCTTCGTCGGAAGAAGCTGAGAGTGGAGGAGAGGGTGCCACTGGAAATGCGCGTACAGACAGACCGGTTTTCAAGAAAGCGAGAGTTGAGAAGAGGATTACGACGACCTTTACTATTGAAGGACGCGTAGTTCGTACGAGAAAGACGAAGGAGTTCTTCGACCGCTTCATACTTGTTTAAGTTAACACTAAGTCTTACTGGTTTACTTGATCTGTTTTGATTACAACTATAGGCCTCAGTTTACAATTTGCTTAAATCAGGTAGGCCTACTAGAGGTCAGGTTTTTTGTTGTTGTTGTAACTTAAGTATTACTAGTGATCTTACGAGAAAAGTGTTTTGATATTCTTTACATTTCCAAACGTATTTTGGACATTGTTGATCAATGTCTTTGTATTTGTGATTACTTGTGTTATATAATTATATATCTATAAAAATAACAGGAAGAAGAGAAAAAGGCAAATGTGTAGCTTATTACGTTGATTTGCTTGGACTTTCTTATAGATTGGTTAGGAAAACAAGAATTAATAGTAAAAACCGTTTTACATGTTTTTAATGCCTATATTGTTGAGCTATGTTTAAAATGTTGTTTCGGTAGGTTTAGAACGAGGACGTTCTAGTCTAAGTGGGGGGTTGTGTGACGGAATGTTACAGTGTTTAACCTGAAGAGGGCGACATTTTGGTCAGATTGATATAAGTGATTTGATAACGCTGCGAACGGGCAGTCCGTGTTTTGTATTGATACAGTAAGGAATGCAGTAAAGTAAGCTGAAAGATCAAACATCATTGTAAGTTGTCGTTATTTGTCTCGGATATTACTTTGATTGAAGTGATTGATGAATGCATGATTGAGATCCTCGTTGAATAGTTGTGAGTTGTGAGAGTCGACTGTCTGGGAGAGTTGACTGATTTATAAGACGAGACCTGGTTCGTGTCGTTCGGAATTGCTACCAAGTTCATGGAATCAGAACCCGTCACAATATTGACAGCGAGAATGGTAATTACCATATATCGCTCCTGTTCATCTTTTTCAATGATTATATTGACCACATGGTGAAATTAGTATATTTTGGAATCATACAGTACCCAAGCAACCCTGAGAGCACTTGCGCACACCCGTTGTTTGCATTGTCTTAGCCGCATGCATTTAATGCAGAAGGCAGGACAACTTATGAAGAAAAAAAAACATGAGATTCAAATTACCCTTTATTTCATGTTACAAAGTGTCATTTTGTTTCACGTAATATATTTACTGGCAGGGTGTGTAATATAATATTTTTGGGATGGCAAAGGACTAATAATTTCCCTTGTGATTCTATTTTTCCCTCAGCGCTGCATGTTCAAGAAAATATAACCCTCTTCAGTGGTCAAAAATATGTTATACTACCCACCCTGCCAGTCAATATATGTGTATAAAAAATCCCTACCTGTTAGACTGACACAAGCTAAATCCAGCAATGATGTCACAATCTTCCTTGAACCAATCAAGGACTTGTAATCAGGCATCAAGGCTTTTGATTGGATAGTTTTCTTTGCATTAGGAGTGAATGCATTCAGCAGTACCGCTGCAAGATGGAATACTTGGCAGGCAGGTAAGCATGGCAAGCAGTGACCCTGTAATTTTTAAAATAGACACAACAAAGAACAAGATTGACATGATGCTTATGACACATAATGGTTGGGATTGGTATGCAGCAGATTCTACTTATACAGTCAAACCTGCCTTAGTGATTACCTGTCTACAAAGACCACCTGTCTACAAGGATCACATTTGTTGTTTGCGTTGAAAATGGTTTCTCATTGAAACATGTACTAAAGGAACCTGTCCACAAAGACCACATTTTATGTTTCCCAAAATTACAGTATATGTTTGTGCCGAGGATGACCAGAAAATGCTTTTTCAAAAAATAAATAGTATACAGTTCTGGCATTTCTTTAACTATATGTACCGTAGACATCTTCACACATTTCAGTGTGTATATTGTTTTTATCATCAGTAATACACATAGGTGATAAAATCTCTCTGTTATTTCTTGATAATTTCAAGACAAAACTACAAACTTCATGATTTAACTAAATCACTATCCATGCCCCTTTGCCAAGTAAACAAAAATACATTTAAAGAAGAGCAAGAAATAAAGAAATACTGAAGCTTTTTGTCTTGCACACACATCAGTGTGAATGACGAGCAAAACCAAGATGAGCACATGGTTTAAAAATGTAAAGAGATACATCTCAATATTAATTTGTTCAACTTTAAAGGTACTGTGTCCCATATGCAGGGCAAACAAAATGAAAAGGTTAAATTCTAAAGGCATTTGAAAGACAATAATAATTTAGAACTTCCCTCAAAACAAAAGGGCTTGACAATGGCTTTTAGCAGGAGGAAAATAACGACCATTAGTTGTCCAATCAACTTAAGTGATTGCAATCATCTAAGTAATAGTCTGATTTTCAGACCCTTTTTAAGGGCCATACATTTGCGCTGCACAAAGATTCAATCAGTTTAATTTTGGCCATTACAAGTAGTGGGTCATTGATGTAAACAACTGCTCATGAACCTGCTATAGCTCATTTTATGTATGTTATTACCAAAGAAGAAAAAAAGCCAGTGAGTCACTCAATAGTGTCTGACAGTGAAGTCTAGAAGGCAAACAGGATTCCTTGCATAATTTGAATGCTAGGACACTGCTAATGTTTATATTTCACAGATAGGACATACATGACTTATTCATAATTCCTGCAAATTCCATGTTGGCTGCAAAAGGGACATAGTATCTTTAAAATCAATTGGGCAGGGAAGGATAAAAGGTTCCAAAAAGGAAAGGAGAGAAGAGAAATGTGGGGTAAAGTTAACATGAAGAGAAGATTCCCGGAGTGTTGGCTTAGTCAGTAGAGCGTCCGCCTCACAACCGGGAGGTCGTGGGTTCGAACCCCGGCCGCGTCATACCAAAAGAGGTTAAAAGATGGGAGTTGTTGCTACCTTGTTAGGCGTTCAACAGTAAGGGATAGAGCAACGTCGATCTGGCGCTGCTCAGTGGCTGCCGGGCTCACGATCAATTGGGCAAAAAGAATTTCTGTTTCGGTTTAATAAAATTTGGAGTGGACTATTAGGCTATTATTATTATTATTATTATTATTATATGACCTACTCCCACACAACTTCATGACACAAAGGCCTTTCTTTCCTGCATTTCATCTGCCAAGTGAGATGCACCCCATGCACCCCATGCCCCCCCCCCCCCCCTCCCCCTCACGACACAAGTGCAGAGATGCCAACCTTCTTCAACAAAAAAAAGTATTCTTAAGAGCAAAATACAGTATTTTGGGACAAAAAACAGTATTTTTGAAAAAATCTCTTAACTTAACATATCGCCCAATCGAGCAGCTTAAAAAACCCAGCAGTACCACGTATATGTACCTGGATCAGAGCGCGACGTGCATACATTACACGTGGGTTGTTCGCAATGTGCGCAGTTTGGGACCCGTATCACCATCTTGCGTGCATCGTTTGAAGATGTAGGTGCATAATACACTTACGACACAAAGCCCATGATCAGAAATTAAGAAAAACGTCACTAAAAAAAAAAAAAAAAAAAAAAAAAAAACGTAACAAAACATACAAAAAACGTACTGACGTATTCATAGCGAAAAAACGGAACAAATACGGCAAAAACGGAAAAGTTGGCATCTCTGCAAGTGACTTCTTCATATCTCCATCCATGCTACTCCCCTGTGCAGGTCAGTAATTACCTCTTTTACAAAGTCCCCTAATGCAGATAAAGCAGTGCAGATAATAGAAGGACTTTGTCTTCCGCCGCTCATCTTCAATCCAAGTTCTTCTAAGACATCGTCGTCCAGAATCACCTCAGTCTTTAGAGGGCTTCTCTCCAGGATCACACAGGCTGGACCAACCAGGACAGAGAGGGCGCTCTTCACTGTGGATGCTGCATCAGGTTTAGAGCTGTCAAAGTTAGTGTAAGAATTCATGTTTTACTTAGAAGTCAGCTCTCATGGGGAAATTGACACCGTTCGGTTTGTTTAACCAATAATATAGTATTAATGATTGCTTTGAGAGAAATAGTTGTTTTTATACGCTCAAGGGAAGGTTAGAATTGTGCTATTGCCCCGAGGCGTGCCGAGGGTAATATCCCAATTGTAACCTTCCCGAGAGCGTATAAAAACAACTATTTCTCGAATATTAAAGCAGTCATTAATACTTTTATATGCCGAAAAAAAATAGACTAAAAAATAAAAAATAAAAAATAAAAAAACTGTTGTCGAAGATGGGATTCGAACTCTTGCGTACAAAAGGTGATGTTACTAGAGTCAGCGCCTTAATCCGCTCGGCTATCGCGCTTTGTTACCATACTATACAGTTTTCTCTAATATATACATTAAAATGGATTTAAAACGGCTTCGCTTGTTGATGATTCGCGGCTGCTCCATTAATCGGGCCCTTCTTTTACTTTTGCAATGCATATTGGCACAAACTTAGATCAAGATCTATCGGCAGATGTTGTTTTTTTGTTTTTGGAAGTTTATTTTCGTCTTCATGTCAACAATGCAAGATAAAATTGTCGGTAAGATCGATCGAGATTCAATTGTATTGAAATTACCGACCAAATCTTCGCACACGTACGGGTAACCATGGAGACTGACCTATTTTCCCAATAACCATGGTTATTGGGAAAATAGGTCTGTTTTTACAGGAACAGTTAAAGTTTATGAATGCAATTTCGACCAATCAGATTGCTGGATTACTTAAGTGAGGTATATAACAGGTGTTGTCAATCACCAGGGTTAGCCTTCAGTTTTATGACCATTAGACCTTATGTAATGCTTTGTGTTTCCCTCACCCGAAGACTTTCCAAGAGACTATAATTATACTAGGGGGTAATTCTTGATTGGCCTATTCAGATTTGTACTCCCATTAATGGTATTTCCATGGATGCATTGCATTGCTTTCTATGCACAGCACTAGGTTTTTTTTGTTTACAGCATATAAATTCACTGCAATTGATACCAACTTTAATAGTAATGACCTCATCCAACTTCTGACATGGTGCTACAAAGCTTTATGATCTTACCCCCCTTTGAGGCAAGGTGTTGCACAGATGTATGATCTTACTCACCTTTTAGGCATGGTGCTACACAGCTTTAGGATGCTGAAGGCAAGATGAATGGCAGGCTTGACAAGTCCTTTCTTAGTCAACTCATACGGCAGTGATTGAACATCCAACAAGAGTGATGATGTCAGTGTAGAGCACATTTTGCTGTTGACAATAAACAAAAAAATCAAATCATATTTAAAGGAAAATAGTTCTTAACTTGGGGGTAGGGACTCCTACAACATTGTGTCTGGGGATTTTTTAGGGGGTTGTTAGGAAAGTATTAAAACAAAGGATTGATTGTGAAATAATACTATTTATGTCACATGTAAACAAGGTGTAACTGCATCGATCAATAACTGTATTATTTTGTAGGCAGAGTTATTTTAAATTGAGTTAAGAGTTGAAGTCAGCACTGTTGTTTGGGGGAATTATTGTATGAGTAGGTAGAAAAGATGTCTGTACATCTCTTGAATACACATAACTATTGAAGCCAATCCCGGTGCACTTCCCCATATGAAAACTAGAAAATTATGATGCTATACAATGTTCACACTATATAGCACAGTGGAAACTAAATTCCAAAGAAACTTGTGGATTTTGTGTGGATATTGGAGAGAAAATTATGCATGCTTAATTGTCTATTTTCTTTATAGAAAGACATGTCAGCACTACAGTCACTTACCATTCAATAGGAAAAGAACAATAACAAAAACCAGTTTGATACAGTTTTATTTTTGGTACATTATGCTATAACCATATGCTGCATCCTAGGTTTCCTTAATAGTATCTCAGCATTAGTTATAATTTGAAGGGTATTTTACAGTTATTATTTAAACATACCTTTCAATCTGAAGAAGACATCCAAGGAATTCCACCGCATCATCACACATCTTATCACAGAGCTGGCCTTCCATAGAAAGAAGTCGTTTGCACCGTGTTGCCATAGCAACATCTCTTAGGAGGTGCAGTCCTCTTGACTTGAGATCTCTTTCAGACGCATCTTGGAGCACACATCTGAACACTCCTAGACTTAGGATCGTCCGTATCTCACTGTCCGATGGCCGAGGAGAGACCTGAAGCAATGCCTGCTCGTGACTGTCGAAGGCTTTTAAACCTAGCAACAGGCTTGCAAGGATTGGCGCTGCCTCTTCTCTCTTCATAAGGGTCTTACATAGTTGGATGACTTCTAGATCACTAGCGCTTCCAGCATTACCATCACAGCTAGCTGATAGTCGAGATTTCTTTGAGGTCCTACTGTCCGATTCCTCATCTTCTTCCTCCAGTTTGCGCTTGTCACCTTCACCATCACCTCCCCCAGCAGCATCACCATTGATCTTCATGTCTTGATCATCCTGGACAGGTCCATCACCATCCGCCATCTTGCTACTCCCTTCTCCAGGACGGTCCTGCGCCATCTCCTGCAGGCTGCTGATTTCCTGTCCATCATTGGACTTTGCCTTCTGTGGTTCTTGCAGCAGATCTTTGGGTGTCTTCTGAGTGTCTTGTCTGTACTGGAGGATCAGTATTCTAGCAAGGAAGTTCTGAGCTGATTTCACCACGAACATGCTTGTGTCTTTAAGGAGATCCATCGCTATTCGTAAAGCATCTAAAAGTATAGTAAAAAAAAAATGAAGAAATAACTCAATGGAAAAAAAGAGCCATGAAATAAAGGGAACAAGTGATACCTTCCATTTAGAAGTGGGTGTCGGGCCGACCGGGCCCAGGAAATATTACAAATCGCTTCTTTATCTGACGAGGATCATATTTACTTTGGGCAGTCCAAAAAATTGATAAACTTACAAGTAAGTGAATAATCATGAACTTAAAGGGATCCGGTAACTTTGTCTCAGATTCTGAAACAAAATTCTGGATTTAGCTCATGATGCAATGATAATTATAAACCTTTAGGTCATTCAGGAATCCCATGACTTTTACAAGCCAATCACCTGTCTGATTATCAAGATATTTATGATTGGAATTACAAATTTTGAAAACCGTTCGCCTGACGGTTTTCATAACACTACAGTCTATTGGAGAAAACGAGTATGGTAAAACCGGTCACTCAAAGATTTTTTACTTTTTTTCGGCACTTCTTGATCATTTTGAAGCGCAATTTTTTTAGGGCTTCAATATTACACCATATCACAGACACTGATAACACGTAGGGCCGTGTATCTCAGATTTAACATTGTTAAACGATCCCTTTAAGTGAAATGGACGATAGATTTTTGTTTTTACTTTTAAGCGCATACTTCCGCTTCTTTCGTCACAGTTGAAAGATATTATCGGCACTCATAATTGAATGGTAACTTGGAGGTCAAAACTTATCAGATATCTTTCAGGTCCAGGTTTTTCTCTCTCACTCTCAGCACCTATTCCATTCCATCATCAAACTCATCAAATCATCCTCACTGCATTTTGGGAATTATCATTTGAACAATGTGTGATTTCAAAGGCATTCAGGCAATAACAGAGAAGTGAAAGATTCGGGAAATGCCCCTGCCCTGTCATTGAATAGTAAGGTATTACTCCATAACATGAAACTTATAATCAAGAGGAATGGCATTCACTTTCAAATATGTTGCATAGCAATTGAATGTATACAAGGCATTTTTTGTTTACAGTTGAAACGACAAAAAACATAATCAAAGAAAATGGGTGTCCTATGGTTTGATGTCAATATCTATCAGACTTGAATCTCATGGTATGTGCTGGACATGAGGAAATGACCAACCTGTTTGAATGCATATTGTCCAGAAT
>JAVYIG010009656.1:0-75000 GCA_035222895.1 Strongylocentrotus droebachiensis | reverse complement strand
GATGCTCAAAAGTAATTATTCAAACCCGCAGACCGCGTATGATATGTATGAGGCATGCACAAATATATATTATCGAAGAAAAAACAAATATCTGATTTTAATCTCAATACTACTGTACCCCATATTTACAAGAAATCCTATATATACTCGTTTTTAATAAACGTTTATGGGGTCATATCGGGCCCTTAGCAGTTTAGGAGAGATTTGTGTTGCGGGCTCTCAGTATAAAAAAAAAATGCTCTGCACAATGCTCCGCACTCAAAATATTGCATTGATGTAATAAAGGATGTTTTGTAAAGAATGTTATTATGGGGAGGGGTGATGTTAAGAAAATCAGGTCATTGTTATTTTCCATAAAAACTAAGCTAATGACGTTCTATTTTCATGCAAGATACGCACGGGGCATGGAACTTGATGATGCACACAACCTACATGTATTTACGGCATACGAGATCTACACGCACTGAAAGGGTGACGAATGTTGACGAAATCATGAAAAGAAAAGAAAGAAAGAAAGAAGTAAAAGTTGGTAGTTATTATGTAAAAAGGAGAATGAAGATTCATTCACAATTGCATTCAAATAAACAAAACAGACAAACATGTGACAAATATTGGCTAGGTGTGCCTAAGAAAAATTGTACGCCAACTATGAATAAATGAAGGTGTTTTAAAACGCTTCAAACTTACTGAATTCCCTTTTTTTTTCTTCATTATGCTTCTATTTTGGTCTTTGATGAGAGAGAACACACCAACTATTCGGTCTTCTCCTGATCGATATGAAGAGAACCCTCAGCTTAGGTCATTCACCGAGCGCGCCATTACCAACAACGCCATCTTAGGTCCTTCTCAGACTTTGTGAAATCTCCTACTAAAGCCCCGCAGGCGCACCTGCACTCATCGCACCCGATCCATTCGGGAATGGCGTTGATATTGCGTTTTATTGCAGTCAGGTTGCAGTACCGCACAGCGCGGACTGTGTTGATATTGACTTCCATACGGGAACAAATTCGGTGCACTTCACCGAGAAATGAGTAACACCCGTCTGTACAAGTGTGAATGTAAACAAACACGGTATGTACAAAGTGTACGGTATTGCAATTCCCAATCTCTCTTACTCCTTTTCTTTCTTCTACCGTTTCCTTCCCCGCAATCTTTAGCTTTGTTTTAGCTTACCTTGCGATTGTTTCAAAACCTCCCCCGTTTTGAGCTTAATAAAGAAAAGAAAGATGTTTGCTGAAAGGTTTTAGCTTCACAAGATGTGTTACACTAGCGCCATCTTAGTTGCTAATCTTTGATATGTTTGTTCTTGGAATGATTGCATAGCTCAGCTCTCCTCGTTCAGATTTCGTGAATCTAGCTGCTATGTTGAAGTTAGCTTGCGTAGAAATAGAGACATCAGCAGAGTAAATAGGTGAAAGGTTGAGGGAAATTGGACAATGGTTTAGAAAGTTAGAAAGTTGAGAGCGTTAGATAATGCGATTCCCACAAGTGGCGAATAGGAAGGGGGGCAGAGACAAATCTGTACATGCTACCTTTCGTCTATATCAAGGAACTTCTCTTCTTAACCCCAAATTTCTGTCTTCGTCTTTATTTTCTGTCTCTGTCTCTCTGTCTCACTGTCTCTCTCTCTCTCTCTTTGCTTCAGAATATTAAGACTCTTCTATTTTCTGACCTCTCTCCATCTTACTTTCTAATAGCTCCCTCTATTTCCGTCTTCCCTTTCCATCTAACTCAAAATCCCAAACCCTCTCACATCCTTTCACACTCTCTCCCACCTTTCGTTCTCCTTTTCTTTCTTTCTTTCTTTTGATGTGATCCTCTCTATTTAGACTACTGCCCACTATTGACTACATTGAAGGAGGGCAGAACGTGTCGCTCCGACATTTTGTGGTGAAGAATTCAATAAAGTGGAGGCAATGTTTGGGATTGTTTAACATTTCAACGTAATTAGTCTCGACTATCCCATGTTTTGGGGTGGTATGTGATGAATCTGAGAGGTTTGGATAGGATCTAGGTTAAGTGAATGTGGATGTAGATATACTGGATGTTCAACATTTCTTTTCGTATCAAAATACTATGTAACGGGCAATTTGATATCAGTTTTATATCTCGAAATATATCATGAATAGGAAGCGGTGAATGAAGAAGAACAAGAAGAACAAGAAAAAGAAGACAACAAGACATTGACTTAGTCAATGCAAAAAGTGAATAATAAGAAGAAGAAGACGAAGAAGGAGAAGAAGAATGAGTAGAAGAAGAAGTAGACTAGGAAGAATAAAATAGGTAGTAGTAGTAGTAGTAGTAGCAGTAGTAGTAGTAGTAGTAGTAGTAGTAGTAGTATTAGAAGAAGAAGTAGTAGTAGTAGTAATAGTAGTAGTAGTAGTACTGTATTAGTAGTAGTAGTATAGTAGTAGCAATAATAGAAGTAGTTATACTGGTAGCATCTCTGTATAATCATAAATACTTCTGCGAGATGTCTTCATTTTACCCTTACATTAATCATCCTCAAAAAATGTATCCTTTTTGTCATGTTACAATACTCATAATCCACATCACTGAGAAGAAGACGCCCATATTCGAACAGACAGATGCCATTTCATGATATGATTTTGTCCTGTATACGATGCTATCTCATCCACAGACTTAGAGTCTGCCCGCCTCTCCCCCAACCCCTCGCTTAATACCCCTAATGTGCACCGTAAATGTAATACATCATTTTTCGGCATGCTTTCACTATCCCTTGCGAGCGCCCACTAATTTATCACATTTTTATTATTATCATCATCCCCAATATAACGTTGTTAGTAGGGTATAGGTCCACCTTCACTAAGCAGATGACATGTAAACTAGGCATGGCCGTGACACGGTCCGACCCGAACCTCGTTGAGCTTCATGTATACGTTGGGAGACCTGCATGATTCTCAATGGTCTGGGTGCGTTTCGGGTGAACCGAGGATTAACCGATAAAATAATAGATATAATGATAAGTAACAATGCTTGGTAATGGTGACGATGGTAAGAACAGTGATAACGATAATGATGATGATATGAATATTGATGGTGATAATAATAACAACTTCATCAATAATGATAACAATGATAATAATATTGATAATAATAATATCGATGATGACAAGGGTAATTAAATAGATAAGTAAATCTGAAAATAATGATAAAAATAGCGGGGAAAAAAAATCAAATTAAAGTAGCTAATAAAATGCATGTACACTTACACGGATTGGATTTTCCCAGATTTTTGTAGTTGATAATGATGAAAAATAATTGAAATTACATTGGGTGGATTCCCGGGTAATATTCGTGGATTCTGACCAATCCGTTATGAATTCATCAAATACTTTTAGATACTAACCCAACTCTATAATCACAAGTTATATGAATTATTATATTTAACAAAAAGTGATTATAAAAGACCCGTATGGGCTATATCTAGGGGGCACCCCCGATTCTTCTGTTTTGTGGGGGAGGGTGTTAGAGACTGGGGACGTTGTAAAAGGTCGTTGGGTATGTGTTCAGGGTACTTCCCTGCACAATACCTAGAAATTATGCAGGGAGGTGCCCTGAACACGTTGATACCCAACGACCGTTTATAACATCCCATGTCTCAAAAACCTACTTTGCCCCCTAAACAGATCGCCAAAAATGTTGAAATTAAAATGAATACTGGAGAAGAAAAAAATATCGACTCCGATAAGGGGTAGTTTGATTATCAATAGATAATCCGATAGATATTTAGGGTATTTAGTGGTTCGATCTATCCTTTCTCCCAGCTCGGAGGTTAATTGCAACATTTTTTCCACACATCTCTGTTATCTGGCATCCGTGTACACTCGTACAGTATCATTCCACTCCAGGCCTGGCCCGTATTCAATAAACTTCCAAGACATTCTTCTTATAAAGTCTAAGAAAATTATCTTAGAAAAGTGTATTGAATACGGGCCAGGTCTTATTATCATCCCAGTTGGTTCTTGGCATCCCCCTTGGTCTAATAACTTCTACTTTTCCTTCTAACAAATCTTACAAGAGACTCTGATGTCTTTTGATAGGAACAAAATAGTCCGTCTTTCTTTTTAAGCATTTAATATCCCTTTGACAAATTCATTAAAATGAAGCGTCCGCCGACATTAATTCACTGCTTCCCACAGAGTCAGAATTTAAAAAGTATCTTTTCATAAAGTGATTGTGAGAATATGATTTATTCTCGATAGATAACATTTTTATATTCTCAGAACTTTATTGAGGAATCTAGAAGAGTCATAGAGATTGAACAATAAAGTTCTGAGAAGATATAAACTTTATCTATCAAAACATAAATCATATTGTCACATAATTATATGCATAATTAATTAAGTAGCCTATGAAAATTACTCCAACTTCAGTAGTAGGAAATTGTGTGTACAGACATGAAAAAGGGAAACTTACGCGAATATAATATATCGTTTTAATTTCGAACTCTTTGTGGTGGTGAATAAACGTGTATATAACGCACCTCATTTTCGTTTAAAACGCCCCAAAAGTATTGCGTACTTATTATTATTATTATTATTTATTTTTTTTCGGGGGAGGAGGGGTCGTTTAATATACCGTCTTTCGTAGCGCACTATCACAAATACGTCTGGAAATATTCATTGATAACGGGCTTTGGGAAATATTTGTGTCCTTGCAAGAAATGAACCCTTAAATGTTATATCTACTACATCTGTATCATGTGAATGTAGAGTGGAGAAAGAAGATGTCCCATTAGTATCGTGCATGGGATTGAACCCTTGACCTTCGCAACCACGAACAAGAGCTTAAACCACTTGACTACGACACATCGATGTCTCTACACTGTATAACTTCTAGCTATGGCGAATTTTTTTCCGACATGACGATACAAAAGAGCAGAAATTCATTCAATAATGTTTGTTAAAGATGGTGGGCATTTTCCACCGAATGTGTTTACGAGACACAGAAAATAAAGAAACAAAAAAGGACACATTTTCGGGGAATAAACTGAATAATCTTAATTTCATGGAATATCCTCTTTTTTTTCTTATACAAAAGTTAATGTATACAATTAAAGTCAATTCCAATTTGTAACAATATGGAAGCGGTAAGAAAAAGAAACAGAATGGCGAAAATTTGAAATAAATCGGAACAATAATAAGAAAGTTATGAGAATTTAAAATATTAGATCAATAATGCTATGGAAATCTTAAATCGGCAATCTGGTTACTGGGTTGTAACGTAGTCGCGGATATCTGCTCCTTTTGTCGTGTACACAATATCATACATTTCTGTTTCCTCTCAAGTGCCTTCTCCCTTGGGGCACTACACAAAATATATTGGGTATAGCATTGTCATTACAAATTCTCAAAAAAGACAAGAGACTTCAGTGTCACAGACTTTTTTTTTAATGACGATGTCGTCATTTTGTATGTTGGAGCAAATGGAAAGTTGTTTTGGCACTTCCGGAAATCCGTTTTTATCTTGTCCTCTTCCTCGTGCTCCCCTTCCTCCTCCTTGAAAATGTTATCTTCTTCTTCAGTGTGTATGTTGCTTTTTTCCCCTTCATGTTCTTATTTTTTTAGATCAATATTTTTTTTTATTTTTACTGCACTTTCTATTTTTTTGTGCATTTCTCATTACATCCTTTCTTCTCCATCTTCTTCTCCGTCTTCTTTTTTCCTTCTTCTTTTTCTACTTCTTCTTCTTCTTCTTCTCCTTCTTCTTTTTCATCATCATCATCATCATCATCATCATCACCATCATCATCATCATCATCATCGTCGTCATCCTCTTCTTCTTCATATTTGTTCTTCTTCTTCTTTACCAACACCACCACTATCATAATGATCTTATTCTTTTTATTCTCTACATCGTCATCCTTATCTTCTTATTATTTTTTTTCCTTCTTCTACTTCTTTTTCTTTTTTCTTCTTCTACCCATTCTCCTCCCCCTCCTCGACTTGATCTTATCCTTGTTCTGTTTTCTCGACTTCAATATCACTTTCCATTCCTCATCTCTCTCTCTCTCTCTCTCTCTCTCTCTCTCTCTTCTTCTCCAATTTATAATTTTGCGTTTCTAGGTCTGTGTAGAGAAGCTTGCATTACAAAATACATTAACAACATTAGAGTACATACCAAGAACAGACATTAAAAACGGACACAAATAGATAAACAAAGAGGAGAAGAAAACTTGTTGAAAATGAAAAGAAAACAGTCTTCCTCAAGAGAAGGACATTCACCTGACTACTAGCCTTTCCTTCAGTCCAGAAAGGGATTTTTACGACAAACCATCTTTGGTGGTTATTTTATGTACTCCTGTTCAAGACGAACTGTAGAATGTTGCATAAGTCATGTAAGTAATAAAACCCTTGCAAATAACGTGCTGTACCTGTATAATAATAGCTCATTTTGTCTAGGCACCAGGAGAAATTGATTTAGAATCATAAATCAATGTCATTCCTGGCTGCTATCTTACCAATAATGCGAAGTTTCGTCGGATTTCTCGGTAATTTTGTATTTTCACTTCTATTTTTGAAGCTTCAGACTTCTTTATGGGAAGGTATGTTTATGGGCTGGTATTTTATATTCGCTGCCGTTAATTATGTTCATACAGGTAAGTAATTCAAACCATTTTGCTCGATTCAGGCAAACTTCCCTATTTTGCTTTCAGAGAAAAATTTGAGCATGACTTACTGAAAAAACCTCCCCCCCCCCCTTCCTGTACTGAATATTCGAAAGTTGAGTTCTGGCCTTTCGATTGCATTGTGAAAGGGAGTGAAAGCGATGGGAAAAGGTTAAGTACATGTATGTACTACATGTCTGTTATGTCTGTTGTATCATAGTAGGTCCATACGGTGAGGGTATGGAAAGAAAGTGACCAAGTGTTGCTGACAATCTCTTGCACTGCACACATAAAGTTTAACATGCATCATAGGACTACACAAACATGGGGCATGAAAGTTTCGTCCAAACTTTTCAGCCTTTTATTGACAAAAATCTTACTTATTATTTCCAAATTCACCAGAAATCATTTGTCTCTTGTGGCGCCATATATTATATCGACTAAATAATGTACAGCAGACACGACACGACTTCTAGGCTCATCTAAACTTTCCCCAAAACGAAACAAATTAAGCGATCCCTGTGAAGAAAATTGACACTCGAGCGCGAATTACTTGGTAGTAAACAAACTGTGGACTAAGGGAATACAAGCCTCATTGTATAGATGATTACCTGTGAGTTGAAACCAGGATAGACTGATGAACACTGTCTCGTTAACAAAGTATAATGAAAGATGGGATACGGGGAATGGAAAAGAGGAATAGATAGATAGTATGATTGGTATGAGGAGAAGAAGAAGAAGGAATGTGACGACAAAGAAGGAGGAGGAAGGGGAGGAGGAGGCGGAGGAGAAGAAGAAGATATTGTAAAATGGGATGAAGAGAAAAAGTAACAAATCGAAATATGGTGAATGGGAAGGATAAATTTAAGAAGAGGAAGAAGGAGGAAAAAGAAGGTGAAAAGGGAGAAGAAAACGGAGGAGAGAGGAAAGGGTAGAAAATGAAGAGGTAGATGATGGAGGTCATGTAATAATACTAGAGAAGACTAAATCGAAGGAAGTGCATAAGACTAAAGTAAAGTTATTCCGGTAGATAGATGAATAGATGCGCAGGTTATGTAAATAGCTTATGATATGAGGAAAGAGAGAGAGAGAGAAACGGAGAGAGGGTGCAGTGAGTGAGGGAGAGAGAAGGGAGGAGGGGGAGGGGGCAGAGAGATGATGAAGGAGCTATGGTATATAGGAACATTCAGCCGTCATTTCTAAATGGTAGGGCTATTCGCAACTATACATGTAGGTATACGTCGTAAAGTATAATTATAACGTTGTGTCTATTTAACTGGTTCGAATGCATATCAAGTTTTTGAAAATAGAACAAGAAGAAATCCTTGACTTCGAGTCGATGAATGGTAAAGACAGACACCATTTGGATTTGTTTGAGAACTATATTTATCATCAGGCTCTTATAATACGACAAGGACATCGATAGGCGCTATCATTGTAGAACGTTAACTTCTTCCCAATACGATGCGTTTTTTAAGCTCGTCTATTTTGGTTTCATGTTTTAACCGCAGCCGTCGATTTAACTTACCACGTTTAATCAGTCACGAATATTAAAAAAAACAGACAGTGAATAATATGGCACTAATATCCCGGAGCAGACATTCTGTAAAACGTGAACGTAGACCATATTCAAAACAATTCTGCTTGTTTCTGCACCTCCCCCTCTTTCAGCATTATCAAAACAAAAATATTATGTATTTACTACAAAGACTAGCCCTACTATCATGCATGTCTGCGGTGTGTTTTGCTCTGTTCAGATCTATGTTCGTCATTGTGACGTAATAATTCACCTGTAACGTCATCGCTTTCAAGATTATTGTTTTGTTATTGACATCATTTTGTTTCTCATCATCATCATCGTCGTCATCCTTATCATATTCCTCCTCCTCATCATCAACAGTGTCATCATCATCATCATCATCAACATTATCCTCATCATCATCATCAACATAGTCATGCATCGTTCGTATTTGCTTAAAAACAAATCTTCAGTTTTTCAATTTACACTAGCAGTAATGATACCAGTTTGATGAGTTTTGATTTAGTTTTTTTCCATTTTCATTATCTTGCTCATAATTGTATTCATATTCATAGCTTGTGACATATGCCTATCCTTGTTTCAGAGCTTTCTTACTTTGTAATTTAATTTCTAAACGAAATCATGTTGTATTGAATTAGAATTCTAACGTGTCCATTAAAATCTAAATCCAGATGTTGATTATGCATTAATTTTGTCTAATACGTGGCGTATTCAGCAAATTATGGAAATGGGAAATAAATAGCGCAAGCATTTACATCCATGCAATTACTGGTGTATGCGCTTATTGCCTTCGCAACGTTGATTAGGGCAGGTAATAAACGATATCGAATTCGTTTTATTTACGCTACTCCAATTGTAGCTTTTAATTGTACAAAGTTCTTTTGTATTTCCAGGTCACCTTGGAATAGCAACTTTTCTTGAATGTGCTTCCCGTGTAAAATAGTAATAAATAAAACAATAAATGAATATTATTCATTTCGTGTGTTTAGGTCATTACTCATACATTTGAATCCCACACCATCTTGGTTCATCCTTTTTGCTTATTATGGTGATGTTTACTCTTTCATGTCTGATTTACACTGGACGGTTTCCATGACAACCTGACAATATCCAGGGCCTGGATTTTTCTCCGAAAGCAATACTAAAGACTAACGAAATAGATAAAAGGTTTAGAAAGGGAACTTCACAATATGGTTCTTTTTTTCACACGTGGTCACCACGTTTTGAGCAAACACTTCAATTTTTCCAACGTTCGATGCACACTCTTGGATCTTTAAAAAAAAAAATCGAAATATAAAAAAACAAAAAAAAAAAACAAACACGAACAAGATACATTTAAATCACGGAGGATTTTAGCAATAGGAATGCCATAATATTTTTCCAATTGTTACTTTCTTCTGGTTCCAATTTCCCCCATTATATACGTGTATATATAAACGCCAAACTCCTGGATTTTCTCTTGAACTGTTTTAAAAAGCGATGACAAAGAAAATAAAGTACAATTGAAAGAAAAATATTTGTATAATGCTTACAAAAAATTTAAAAAACAGGAACAATGTTTGTTTTAATACGAAGGATTTTAGTGAAAGGAATGTCAAAACATTTCTTCAGTTTTCACTGTCCATCTCATTCTAATTTCTCACGTTATATTTATACGCCAAACTCCTGGATTTTCTCTGAAACTGTGTTAAAGATCGAGGACATAGATGATGAAGTATAATGCATCTATAAAACAAAAACTCAATATTTCTTAGATTACGCATATTTTAAATTTCAATTTGTACATTGTTTTCACCATCGATTTCCCTCTCATTGTTTTCATCACAGCAAACAGCGTCATCTCAACAAGATGGAGTTTCTATTCAAACTCCTTGGCCGTGTCCAGGCAAAGGCAGTAGGATCCGTCAAGATAGATTTCTTGTCGGGATGGCGATATTAAAGGCAAATTAATGACATGAAACCGACGCTTCTCCTTCACTCAATTTGTGTCTTCTATTTCGCGTCAATTCGGACTTTTAAATTGCCTCTCGTTTTAGTGAGTTTAGCGTGCTGAGTGTTTGGGTATGGGGAGCTTGTTAGCCGGTATGGTGGAACACCTTTGTGCGAATCAAGCGATTGATGAAGGACCAATGACATGGGATGAGGTATAGGAGCCCATGACTGCCCTTCCTGACACAGATCACTACAAGGTGTATCAAAATAAAATATTTAAAAAGAATTATGTTCTGATATCCGGCTGTGTACAGATATAACGAAAATGTAAATATTTGACGGGGATATTTTTAAACCGCTGTCTGAGTATTCTACATTCATTAAAAACAGCGAGAAATTTAAAAATACAAAGAGTATTATTCTACGAACGACAGTCATGACGTAATGGTTTACATTTTTGCATCTTAAGTAATAGGTTATTAAAATATTCTGGAATGACACAGTATGGTGAACCCAAAGGATATGACAAAAATTAACTTCATTCACCCTAAGTCTTCAGTACAAATATTTTTTTATAAGACACTGTGTGTACAAACGTGAGATAGTGAAACAATAGAGATGGGTTTGGAGTGGGGATGGGGGGGGGGGGGGGGGGGGGTAACGACCAGGAAGAACATACATCAATATCAATCTATAGCCGTTACTTCAGTTCTTGATAATATGTACATGTGTATATCTGTTTAATTTCATAGTGTAGTTTTGTACGCATATACATATTTGTATACGGAAAATAAAACTAAACAACGCGGCGACCAAGCAATCAGAGTATTATATTTCGAATAAGATTAGCTCTATGAAGTGCACATGATGGGGTGTTAGGAAAAACTTTGAAAATTAGTGGAAGAACATCATTGGATAGGATGACCTGAAGCACGAGCAACATTCCGTTAAGAAGAACAGAGGGCCAAGATGAATCAAGCATAAGAAGTTGATATAAATCAAAGAAATAATAATTAATGATAAGTAATTGTCATGCCAAAATGATGGAGAAAGAGGAAGGGGCAGAATAATGTTGTTGAATAGAAGAGGGTCAAAAGTATTAGGAAAATCATGTACATTTGAACGAAGAGAGAAATGTTAACACATAACAATACATTTTTGTTGTGAATAATAAATACTTTTTTGATATTGTTTAACTTCACTAAGAATATAAGAAAGGTGACGGGAGACAAGACGAATAACCCCTACACACTCACACTCAATTTCAGAATCTATTTTATCTAACGTGATGTCTTGTTTTCTGTTCCAAACGTAGACGACATTGTACGCAACACGGCCAAATATCAGTCTGAGCTCGCCGCCCGCCCGCCCGCCAGCCAGCCGCTGCCCACGTACACGAACACTCCAACTGCCCCTCGTAAATAATTAAACGTAGTTTGTTTTCATCCAATTATACCGTCCAAATGAAGAGAATTGTATGTTGCGTCTTGGCGCTGTACTTTGAGTCAGCCCCGACTCGAAGATGATGAAATAGAGAGAGAGGGAGAGGGGAAAAAATCGAGGAAACTCTGAGTAAGATTGGGCAGAAAGAGCCGCTTAGGGAAACATCAAACGGGCCAGGATCTCACTTGAAAGGTTTAAGAAATGCCTTAATTTAGGGCAGAATAAAACGCAACAAGACGTAAGACTGACTTGTTGGTGTTACTTGTACTTTTGAAAACTCTCTCGGAGTGCACCCAACCTTTCACCGTCTAAGGAAGACACATATATATTGTTGCTATACCGCGAAAAATAAACAGAAATGTACTATTTGAGGAGTAATATTCCTTTGATTTATATCGAACAAATTTCAGAAGAAAGATCTCTTTTGTTAAATACCTTTTTAAGATTTAAAAGTTAAATTCATTCAAGATAACGAAAACAAACTCGTAGTGCCATATTGCGGTGCCGTTTCATGTAAATTTAAAAGAAGACAACAACATAAAAAGTCAAAATGTTAGCAATCTGAAAGAAGAGGATTTTCTTTTTTTTAAGCGTTGTTTACGAAAATCTAAACACTGCTAAGAAAGATAGTCTACTTACATAATCAAACGGGTGAAAAAGAAAAAGGAAAGCACCGTTTATTTCTTCAATTCAGATTTCAATTTCAACTAACCGTACTTCAGATTATAAGATTTGTCATGAGCAAGACTCTTTTTTAAAACAATTCTTAAAACCGTGCAAATAACATTCAAACTATAAAATAATTATATTGATAGAAGAAAAAAATAATAATCCGACAACTGTGTAGCAGCTGTTAAAGTGTTTTTCTCTAATTCTTAGAGTTTATGTTCCTTTCTTTTTCTTTTTGTTCATCTTCGTCTTGTGTTTACTTTCTACCTTCTCCGAATAACAGAAGAATAGCAATATTTGCAGTATTTGCATTAATACATCCGTATCTATTTCATCTTCTATTTTAATATGGAATATTAAAGCTTGAAAAGTAGCCAGTGTACGTTATTTTGTGCACGAACTTACTATATAATATATCTATAAACATTTAATGTTTTAAAATAGATTCATGTAAACAATAGTAATATTGCATTGGATAATATATTAATAGAATCTTGTTTAGTTATTTGTTTTCATAGCTCCAGCCTTTAAACGCGCTCTCAAAGACTTTTTGAAAAATCAAATGAAGGGAAACTTAAGATTCTTGCCTATCACGCTTTGAATTGTGGAAACATGAGGAAGAAATATTACGTAATCCTAACATGATTTTGTATACACTCTACAATCATTACAAAAGGCTATGGAAGTAGCACTTGCATTGATCTCTCGAAAGTCTTCGCGATCGTCAAGCTTGAAACGTCTTCTTAATTTTTCATCTTTAATATCATTTTGATATTTTTCGCGTTCAGTCTCGACTATTTTTTAGCCAAGCACTTGGCAAATTGCATTTTACCTCACCTTCTCATCGAAACGCATACAGACTAAATAGGACAATTGGAAGGAAGAATATACACTTTTTGATCATCATTTTTTTGACAGGGACAATTTTCAAAGCGCGCAAATCGTTTACTGAATTCGGAGATAAATTGACCGAGAGAGACTGAGAGCACTTTTCTGCTATGTGATTACAGCCGTCTAACTAAAAACAGCTGGCTCGAGTAATCTATGAAGAGTTAAAGGGGGGAAGAACTAAAAATTGAACAGAAAATGGGCCATCTGAAATATTTTTGGACGTATTCTGCCCTAGTATATACAGCTAGAATTATATATAGCACATATACCTGCTATACACACAGCATTGAAGTGTGTAATGCGTTGATTGTGTGTGCACTGTTCGTAATGTGCGTGTGTAAAGAAAAGCACGTGTATTTTACCCACACACGGTGGATACATAAATGGCGTCGCAGTGATCAAAGCTTGATTTTGTACATTGTTTTTATTGCATCACGTAAAAGAGATTATTCGGAGAAGGAGGAAGCATTAATAAAATGCGAGAGATATGCAAAAAACAATTAATAGTGATAATGATAATACAAATTTAAAATAACTGAGGGCGGGGAAGACATTAATATGTCAGAATATATAGATAGATGGATTGATAGATAGAAAGATGGAATGATAGAGAGAGAGAGAGAAAGAGAGAGAGAGAGAGAGAGAGAGAGAGAGATAAGGGGTGGGGGGGGGAGAAAAAGAGGTAGAGAAGGAGAAAGAGAGAGAGAGGGGGAGGGGGTGGAGAATGGGCAACGACGAGAAGGAAAGGGGGATACAGATGAAGGGGAAGGGGTCCGTGTTTTAGTGAGGGGGTATAACCATGGTGAAGAAAAAATGAAAAGTCCATTTTACAATGAAGAAGAAGAAGGAAAAGAAAAAGAAATAGAAGAAGAAGAAGAATGATGAAACAGGAAGAAGAAGAAGAAGAAGAAGAAGAAGAAGAAGAAGAAGAAGAAGAAGAAGAAGAAGGAGAAGAAGAAGAAGAAGAAGAAGAAGATGAAGAAGAAGAAGAAGAAGAAGAAGAAGAAGAAGAAGAAGAAGAAGAAGAAGAAGAAGAAGAAGAAGAAGAAGAAGAAGAAAAAGAAGGGGAAGGAAAAGAAGAAGTAGTAGAAGAAGAAGAAGAATTTTCTCGTTTGTATGATTAAGGTATTACTCCTAAGTGTCTTTGCACACACACTTCAACTTCGTTTTAATAATTGATCCGGTTCCTTTGAATTTCAGAACACCTGAATTTGTATTCGCCAATCAATATTTTGGTGGAAATGCAAGTGATACTATCACACCCGACCCACATACATGACATATTAAGACTGAAAGTATAATATAGGTCTGGCTCGCATGGCTAGCAAAGATGATAACAAAAATAGGAGTGCAGAACAAAATTCATGATTCTTCTTACATCTTATGTTAACGATCGTTTTTGATATGAATTCTTTTAAATATTGATATAGGGGATTCGATTGATAACGAATCATGTGTGGTATGTGGGGAGGGGGGGGGGGATTTATGGGAAAGAAATAATGATTTATAGATAGATATAATATGGAGAGGAAGGGGAAGGGCATGAGGGTTGGGGGCAGGTAAAGAGTGGGGTAAGGGGTAAAGGGTGGGTTAAGGGGTAAAGCTTATAGAAATTGCTCTCGTGTGACCAAAATGCGATTGATTTTATACAAATTATTTCTGCTGAGTACGAACAGGATTTATTTCGGGTGGGGGTAGTAGGGCGCATGAGTATTGCCTGTATTGCGTATCGAGAGGCTAAATACACATCGTGTGAATGTTCTTACACATGCAAGTATTTTCTTATAACAAAAATAATATTTAATCAATTAATTAGTATATATTTCAAGAGATCGTGGTCTATAAGCATCGCCATTGCATCACACATAACTTCTTGACGCCTGATGAATAAGGACGCCTGGCTTTCTGCCCAAAACTCTACCACTACAGTGCGAGGAATGAAGCCTAGCTGCAGAGCCCGCATATATCAGGTATATGTGATTTATTTACCACAACATGTTAAACACAATAACCCCAAAAGGTATACCAAGACTCCTCGGTTAACCGAAGCTTTATTTCACAGTCCGCCGTATGTACTGATACTAATGGGTAGAAGTAGCACATGGAAAAAGGAAACGACATTCCCTTGTTCATTTATGTATACATATTCCACAAATTATTCAAGTTTATGACAGATATTTACATTTTTTTGAGAAAAGAACGAGACAGAGAATAATGAACAGTTTGGAAACTAGAACAATAAAGTAACGGGGAAGTGTCGAGGGGTCTACTGAGAACCTAAGTTAAAGTATGGACCTATTCTTAGTAGGTCCATGGTTATAGCTTGTCAAATGTAGACCCCCTGATTTCAAAAAAAAAAATTGTCGTATAGATAGTGAGTATGAGTAAATATGTGTGGCGTGTGTGTGTGCAGACAGGTACGTAGTTCAACAAAGTATGTATATTGTAAGTGTATATTTCAAGAAATATATGATCAGTTCATAAATGTATATAAACCAATACTAACAGTGTGAGAGACATAATTATACAGGTAGAGAGCGGAAGAAAGAGAAACAGTGGGAGGGAGAAGAAAAAATAGAGAAAAGGACAGACAGACAGAGGTATAAATTGACAGAGAGACTGGCAGGGGTATAAGCATTGACTTTTTACAAATTATATATTTGTTTTGAATGTACCATGCCTATCCAAACTGATATTTCAATTTCACATATTTGTCACTGTCTGCTTTACACATGAGCATATATATACTTGAGGTTTTCTAATGTTTCTATATAGGCATATGGCTGTTTGATGTGTCCATTCTGTCCGCTCAGTGCTAATAATACATCTATACGAATAGGCTTGAATTAAAACTATATAATGCTTTCAGATAATTGAACACAAATGTAAATATTGAGAATTCATATCATTATATCTAGACGTGAGTTTCAACAACAAAATACAGCATACGTCACTGTAAGCGAATATCATGTATTCCTTTCTAAATAAACAACCATCATAATGGCTTGTAATAGAAGCGGGAACTGGATAGAAGGTGTGAGAGAGAGAGAGAGAGAGAGAGACAGGGGCAGATATACAGATATATATATATAATATAGAGAGAGAAAGAGATAGAGATAAATTTGGATGGAGAGACAGAGAGAGATTGAGAGACAGAGAGACGAAGGGAGAGAGAGAAAGAGAGAAAGAGAAGGAGAGAGAGAGAAAGATAAAGATATATATATAGAGAGAGAGAGAGAAAGAGAGAGAGAGACAGAGAGAGAGACAGAGACAGAGAAAGCGAGAGAGAGAGAGAGAGAGAGAGAGGGAGAGAGGGCGAGGCAGACAGACAGACAGACAGACTGATAAAGAAGCCTAAGGGGACATAAGCACGAAAGGTTAATACATGTTACGCATTTTAAATAGTCCTTGTTGATGATAGTAAACGTATTATTTATTTTGTTTTATAACATAAACAAATATAAGATCTACATCAAAACTTGAATGATGTTAATCATTACGTTATATTCATGAAGCTGTATCGGTAGCCAATAGCACGAATCAATTTAGTGAGCTTCTGAATTGGACACGGTCATTTCAGCTTCATTGTAAAGATGCGATGCAAATCTAGAAATTCCATTATTACTGGTAGTGGAAATAGGATGGTGAATCTGAATGAAGGAATTAGAATCAATTCAATTCAATTCACTTCATTTCGATTCAACATACCGGTTTTTACTATCATATTCAAATTTCGGATGTTTCTTTCTTGGGGACCTACATGTAGTGACGACTTATTTCATTAAACTTTTATTTATGAATGAACTACAATACTCGGAATCCAGTCAGCATATATTATTGGTTGTCATGTCGGGCAAACATCGGACAAGCTTTCCGGTTGTCAAGAACAACTTTTGTTTAAAAATGTGCATCAATTAGAATCAATAAGTGAACCAGTTGATGCAATTTCATTTTTTTAAATTCTAAACATCTTCGAAAATAAACCTTTTGAAGAATAATTATGAAATACAATGATTATGCTATTTGCTATTCCTAGGTATCTTGAAACTTCAAATCTGAATTAAAAATAAAAACCTACTATTTATTGTTCGAAATACAAACAAAACATGGTATAATTACTCCTAGTAAACACAGGATACATTCATATATTCCTTCTCTATCTACATATCAAATTTGCATAATTGGCATAATATCGGTACTTCGCCCCCCCCCCCCCAAAAAAAAGAAGGTTATGTTATAATCACTGTTGGAATAATTACATGGCGGTTTTTACCCTTAAGATAAACCAGTATTGCATTGAGGGGTTCCTTATCTTCATGCAAGGAATCCATCCGTACTGGATTAACAAGATGTTGCTATGTAGGTTAATGCTCAGACAAGCCTTGGGTTGCCAAGGGCGACTTTTGTAAACAGGTTTGCATCATAATCAATAGACCTTTCAACCAATGTCTTTCAATACACTGTTTCTTTCCTATTCAATAGTGGTACCTCCATGGAGAAAAAATAACTGTGCGGCATACATTAGTCGTTGCTATGTAGGGCAATCATCTAGCAAGCTTTCCTTTCGTCAAGAGAAATTGTTGTTAAAGAGAGTCTATCCGCACCTGCTCGATCTGCCTCTGCGTGAAAGCATGGACCTATAAAGCTAAATATTCCCAGTAAAAGGCATGACATAATAGACCAGTTCACGGTTAGCACATGTCCCAAATGACCCCGAATATCCACAGATCTTCAAAACATGAAGAGGTCCCACTTTGTACATTTTGAAATAATCATTCCTACTGCGATGGAGGTGCTGCATAAATAGCCTTTGTTTCCCCTTTCAAATAATACTTCCACCTGTGTATCATGAAGTGCACTGCTTGTGCATAAATGAATAATGATTACATAACTTTCATGAGTACGTATCCAGTATTTCACAATTTGGTCTGCAATGAACTTTATCTGCTCATGCTTAGACTGCAACTATACCTTGCCTTATTATGCTGCAAGACCTTGAGGTACATCCTTTTGTGTCTGTATGAGCATAGTTGAGTTTGCGATTGACAGCATTGCATTGTGTCTGTACCAAACACGCCACGGTGGTATTGTAGGGAGATGCTTGCCCGACATACACTATGAACATGACTGACAAAGAAAGCGGACAAAATATACAGTTCCTCAGGTAGACAAAGGAACATCCCTTCACTGCTATTATGTAAAAATGTGTAGAACAGGTGTCACATGCATATTCACCTTTTTACATAATAGCAGTGAAGGGATGTTCCTTTGTCTACATGAGGAACTGTATATTTTGTCCGCTTTCTTTGTCTGTCATGTTCATAGTGATAGCATGTATGGCATTCAAGACTCATACACAATAGGCGTGTTCATACTAATTGTATGCATACATATTGAAGAAAGGTTTCCCTTGATACTCAATAGCTTGCCAGAGGATCACCAGACATAGCAAGATATGCTAAGTGGATTCCATCTATAGAAATGTCATCATCTATTGCAGATGAATTAAATATGAACTATAGTGGTTCTCGTGATCTGGAGAGAAACACACTGATTTGAATACATTATAATAAACAGGTCTAAAAAAAAAAAAAAAAGTGGAATGTATTTACAAATAGAAACATCCCTTGTACCTGCTTTTCCTGGTCTATAAAATAAAAGACAAAGTAAGAAAACCTCTCAGTAGTTCAATGATCGTGTTGACTTTAGGCGCTTCTTT
Organism: Strongylocentrotus droebachiensis; assembly: GCA_035222895.1. NCBI lineage: Eukaryota > Metazoa > Echinodermata > Echinoidea > Camarodonta > Strongylocentrotidae > Strongylocentrotus > Strongylocentrotus droebachiensis. Next base: position 56,175 of record JAVYIG010009656.1, on the reverse strand, counting down.
TCTCCAGCAGCAAGGGAGTAACTATTTAATTCACATGAAACAAATGATTGAATTTCGGAATTTCGGTTCCAAACATGATTTGTTGCTAGGTCGGGCAGTCCTTTAGTAATTCCAGGTTACCATTGTAAAACAAGCATGTATGTTATTTTACTAGAAATTTCGATCTGGCCTGTTCTAATTTTTTTTCTCGAATTTATTGTGGTTTTCTTTGCTTACATATCAGCAAAAGACATAACGAGAAAATCGGTGTTGCTAAGTCAAAATAACCTCAAACAATGCCATCTAAACCGAACATCTTTTGTTTGAGAATTGAGGTACACATATGAATAAACGAAAAGGGTTATTCGGGGAATGTTACTTGCAATGCTTGTCATAAACTATATAATAAACTTGGTTGGTTAGTTTACAGTTTAAAGAATAAATAAGATTTGTTTACATGTATGTCTGTTTGTTTGTTTTAAACAGAGATCATTACCGGGCAATATGAAGTCTCTTTAGTGGTATTTCCCCGAGACGAGCTATCACTATGAACATGACAGACAAAGAAAGCGGACAAAATATACAGTTCCTCAGGTAGACAAAGGAACATCCCTTCACTGCTATTATGTACAAATGTGTGGAACAGGTGTCACATGCGTATTCACTTTTTACATAATAGCAGTGAAGGGATGTTCCTTTATCTTCCTGAGGAACTGTATACTTTGTCCGCTTTCTTTGTCCGTCATATTCATAGTGTGTGTGTTATTTACTAGAAATTTTGATCTGGCCTGTTCTCTTTTTTATCTCGAATTTATTGTGGTTTTCTTTGCTTACATATCAGCAAAAGACATAACGAGAAAATCGGTGTTGCTAAGTCAAAATAACCTCAAACAATGCCATCTAAACCGAACATATTTTGTTTGAGAATTGAGGTACACATATGAATAAACGAAAAGGGTTATTCGGGGAATGTTACTTGCAATGCTTGTCATAAACTATAATAAACTTGGTTGGTTAGTTTACAGTTAAAAGAATAAATAAGATTTGTTTACATGTCTGTCTGTTTGTTTTAAACAGAGATCATTACCGGGCAATATGAAGTCTCTTTAGTGGTATTTCCCCGAGACGAGCTATAGGCACTTTCGGAATGTATTACTACTATTTAATGCATAAGTCTTTGTGAAGTGCCTCAATACAAATTATTTCGTTCACCTGATAAGAATAGTAGTATTTCAATAGTCAGAATGCAAACTGCATATATTAAGTGTTGCTAGGTAGGTCAAGACATAATGTTTGTCCTACCTGGCAACAACGTATGTATGCACTTCGGATTCTGTCTATTGAACTACTATTATGCTTATCAGGTGAATGAAATCATTTGTATTGAGAAACTTCACAAAGACTAATGCATTACATTTGGTTACATTACTAAAATGGCCTATTGTAGAGCTATTTTTACTTCTTCAATGAATGAATGAGATTGGAATGAATTTGCAGTTAAATGAATTAATTAACAACACATCACAAAAGGAACAGCAGGGGTAATGTCATACAGACAATAACACGTCATGTAAATGAAGGAAAAGGTGATAACAACCTGAAAAAGGGATAACGGCCATAATAGCTGAAAGACATTCGTACAGTTATTGTAAATGTATGTACTTGATATACGTTTTGTTGTAGTCTCTATTCACAAATCCATGGTATAAATTATGTACATGTTTTAATGCATACATGAAATCTACCACAATTCCATGCATTCTAAGATAAGACGCCGGTTTTGCACGTACCGTCAAAGTTGTTGCTACGTCGGACAAACCTTCGCAAATAACTCGGATGCAATGAGATTGACCACTAGTGGTCCTCTCCGTATTCACCGCATTTTGATTTATGTTTTTTAAAACTTGTGCTAATATTATGATTCTACACCTACTTTTGTTTAGAAATAAAAAGTAAATACACGATATCATCGAAGTTTACATTTTCCGTCTACAGGATCTATGTCTCGTGGTGAACTAGACCCTTTGAAATGCAGTTAGACATCGTTGTGTTTCAATACCAGTACGAATGCATCATTGTTGCATATATTATTTCTTCCTATACACTACAATCACCTAGAAAATGACCTGTAGAAAGAAAAATATCGCTGCATATAATTTGAATAAATTGACGAGAAGGCGGTTGCGGTTTTGATAATTGAAATATCTCCTGCATTGACAAGCGGAATGTAAGCAGTATTCCGTTAGTAGGCCAGGCAGAACCACCAAAGAGATAGGTTTTTTTTCTCCTACATCTCACTTTGAATTTGAATATTTTCTGCAGTGTACCACATTTAACAATTATAATCATCACTTATCGTCCACGAGCATGTTTTATTCATGCTTTTTATTTTATTTTGATAGGAATTCAGATTTCAGATTCAGATTCAAAACACAATCCCATGCTTGTATCAAGTGAATATAAAAAATCAGTGTTTATATTTGCATGTACGTTATAAAAAGAAGGGGAATTCCCTTAAACGCAATCGATGCTCACGATGGGATGACGTCAACCAAGCAATTTTTAGCTTAAGGCACATTTATTAAAATGATATTGTTTATTTGTTCTTCTTAGGATCAATCCACACGTCTAAACTTGGTAGGTATTGATCGTTTGTGAGCATAATGTTAGTTTCTTTGCAGATTCCTCGACATAACAAGGTTTTTTAATTGGTTTTCAATAAAAAAAATATCACTGAGATAGGCCTACTTTAATCACACAATAAGATATTTGTATTTTGTTAAAGTTTGTATGCATGCTTTTTAAAATTGATCATATCCTTGATGAAATGACAGCTTACACGGGGATTGCCCAACACTGCAACACTCAATGGATGAATGCGACATTCATGTTTAAAGGGATTCGGTAACTTTGCCTCAGATTCTTAACAAAATCCTGGATTTAGCTCATGCTGCAATCATAATTATATACCTATAGGTCAGTCAGGAATTCCATGACTTTTACAAGCTGATCGCCTGTCTGATTATCAAGATATTTATAATTGGAAATCGAAATTTCAAAAACCGTTTTCCCAACGGTATTTTATTACATTACAGTCTATTGGAGAAAATTAGTATGGTAAAACCGGTCACTCAAAGATTTTTACTTTTTTGAAGCGCTTCATGATCATTTTGAAGCGCAAGTTTTTTAGGGCTTCAATATTACACCATATCACATACACTGATAACACGTAGGGCTATACATCTCAGATTTGTCAAACTGGAAACATTGTGAAACAATGCCTTTAAGTGTCGTCGCATAAAAATAATTCATAACAGTAGTAAAATGTAAACACAAACATCGCCAGAAACCACTGGGATAAGAATTGAAGAAGCTTAGACCATACTTCCATGGGAAGCATTGAGTGAATGTTGTTGATTGGTCTTTTGTACGGTAGGTCTTTGCTATCCCTGTTTAAAAGTAATATTGGTACATAATTAAATATATTTTTAAGTGCATGTGTGTATTTGTTACAAGAACCCTTGACGACACGCTAAATTCATTTAACTGTAACGTATGATAAAGTCACGGATTGAATCAGCCTTACATAAATTAGCTGTTGCTACGCCGGGACAATCAAAGACAAGGTCTAGCGTCGTCAAGAGCAATTTTGTGTTCCACTTGAAGTATTCAGACAATTCCAATACGATTGTTAAACGGTCTATAGGTCACTTCACAAGTGCTCCAGTGTTTACTTGTGACATTAAACATTACCATATGCTTACCCGACCTAGCAACAACTTGTATGTACAACAGGCGCTCTGACAACTGGAACATTGAACCCGCATCGTCACAAATGAATACAATTAACATTTGAAGTATCTAAAAATAAACTTACATTTTAACTACTCTTGTTCATCGTTCCACCTATTAAGAGTGAACAACGAATGAAGAGAGAGAAAGAGAGAGACGGAAAGAGAGAGAGAGAGAGAGAGAGAGAAAGAGAGAGAGAGAAAATAAAGAAAGAAGCGTAGAAATAGAAAAAGAGAGGGCAAGAGAAGAGAAGGATGAGAGGAAGTTTTTTTTTAAAAGAGAGAGCAGAGTGGCAGAAGAATGTCGAGAGAGAGATAGAGAAAGATATATGGATAGAAAGAAAGAGTTAGAGAGAGAGAGATGAGAGAGAGAGAGAGAGAGAGAGAGAGATAAAGCAAAATATATGGGTAGTATGGATCATAACCCCGTTTTAAACATGTTAAACGCGACAGTGATTTCGGACTAAAGAAAAAAAAAGTGACGACATTCTTACAATACAAGCATTGGCGTATCATTGTTTATTCATAAGAACAACCGTGTTTACATACAAACACCATGAATCTGTAGTAAGCCTGTGCTAACAGAGCAGCGTTAGAGTGCATTCGGCAAACATCGGGTACTGTTGTATTCAGAATGCATGGATGGATTCAGGCAATAGGTTTTAGGACCGAATGGGTATTCCATGGTTTTAATTGCTGGTCTGACCACATTCTCTCTTGAGGTTGAACTCATTTTTAGACGAGTATTTAAGATAATAATCTTTCATTTGTCAAGTAAGCTTCGATTAGAACAGGCTGAAATAAAATATAATCAAAATAGGTGAGCGAAGATGAAATATTTTTCCCATCAATTAGATTAATATTCTATCACTGAAATAGGTCAAAATGAGTGTCGAGTGTACAAAAAGAAGAAGAAAATCAAAAAAATGAGAGTAATTATGAAAAAAAATGGTTATTGGAGATTGATAAGGAGTAGACAAACGTAAAGGATGAAGTAGGAGGGAGTAAAACGGACTTGTCGAATAGAAGGAGATGATACAATATCAATGTGAAGCGTTTTCTACAGGAACCAGGACAACGCTTTCATAAAGGTGAAATGGAAAGATACATTATTGATTAAGATTTGAGAAAACTGCTGCAAGTGTAAACAAGTCTTTAAAACATATTTAAATCATCGGTTAGCTGATGGAATAGTCGTTTTTGTATGGTTTTGCAGTGTTTCGGTTTATTCCTTTTTCTTGTTGTTGCTGTTGACTGTTTTTATTGTGGGTATCTATTATTTCATTTCTTTTTATTCTTCTATTTCTTTCTTCTTTTATTCTTATTTCTCTCTCTTTCTTCTGTATCTCATTCTTCTCCTTATTTCCTTTCTTCTTTTAATTCGTGTTCTTGTTCTTGTTCTTCTTCGAAACTTGTGTACTTTTAGCTTCCCCAAGTTTGGGTTCAGTCGATGGGTGCCAAGACTTTTAGGTTTGAAGAGAACTGTGAAAGGAAAAAAGGGATTCCCCTTCAAAGTGGACAAATTAGGAGCTAAAAATACGACAGGGGAGCCCTAGTGAGAGTAACAAAGGACCCACGTGTCGACTGGCAAATCGACCCCGAAGCTGACGGGACGAATCAAGGCAACCATTCATACCGCTCTGCTATACTTTTAACCGGCGACATACAATAGCGAGGCCCGCCAGGCGTAAATATTATCGGTACAGAAAGAAAAGAGAAAGAGAGAAAGAGATAGAGAGAGGGAGAGATGAAAGGTTTAGAAAGGAAGAGAGAGAAAGAGAGAGTGTGTGCGAGGTATGAGAGGGGAACAAATGGAGAAGTAAAGTAGCAATTTTAATAACCGATTCGTTTGCAAGCACATCACTGATTTTAGACGTACTTTTGGGGGTTGGGTAGTTTTGTTTTGAATTCGCACGCGACTATAACGTGGACACCAGAGAGAAAGAGAGAGAGAGAGAGAGAGAGAGAGAGAGAGAGAGAGAAGGGGGGGGGGAGAAAGTATTTTAGTTTGCTTGCCTTCAATGAATTCACTTCTTTCATCCTTTCTCTTCATATTTCTGCCAAGCCGCACGACCTTCTGAAGCAATGTGTTGATGCTCATACATGTACCAGTTACGCTGGCTAAAACGCCACAATAATACAATAATAAGGGCCTAGAGTCGTTTACAAGAGTTAAGGCGGAAAATAGGATCATTTTGAGATGATACCAAGTAATTTAATTTGATAGTACAGTCAGGGTCGATTAATTTGTGTCCTCTACTATGTTTGCGAGACGGAACGTCGTCTGTTGGGAAGGGGGGAGCGGCAGACATGATAGTGATCATAAAAAGTGAATGTTTGTAGCGCGCGAATTTGCGATAAAGCACTCTACGCATGTTGCCTTCTCATAAGATGCGATAAAGAGGGATTATTTTCTTCAAGACTCATCTTTATCTGCCAATATACGACGTCTTTAGAGGGAATTATTAAATCAATTCTAGCATGTTGTAAGCGTCTAGTAGGAAAGAGAGGTACGGTGAACAAATTTGTTTCGCGTTGAGATTTGGTTTGGCGACAGCGCTGGATCGAGAAGCGATTTGGCGTGCGCACTGAGCGCAATCAATGAAATCATTGATTGCAACGGACTTTAAACAGCTACAGTTAATCTCTGTTGTTTACGGATTTTGCAAATGACTGCATTCACGGCGCTGCGGATAATAAACAGAGAAAGGATTCGAGCAGTGGAAGAAAAAAAAAGAGAGAGAAAAGAAAAGAGTATTCTATTGACTGGAAAATCAAGAGGAACTAACAAACATTTACTCACCTCCTCTGTGTGTAAAATGGGGCTTGGGCTTCGCGAAACAAAGGCAGTTTATGCTGGCTGACGAACAAAAGACTGAAAGCCGTCCGGTCCAGCTGCGTGTAGGTGGAGATGAGGGCAGCGGTGAGCTTCCTATCACGGGAGAGTGGCCGCAGAAAGACCTGCCATCGACTCGTCTACGCCTTGTTTCGTTGGCGTCGGCTCACATAATGTAATGTCCTTTCTCCTGTCCTCCTCATCCTGTTCGGGGTCATCATCATCATCATTTGGCCAGGAAGATTGTCCAGTAAAACACGACAACTAGTAGTGTCCATCCCAAAATAACTGAAAGAACCATCTATAGTGACTGGAAGGCCAAGCTACATATTGTGCAATAACACATTCGTATGACATATGGAAGGAAACATAGCATGATTAAATTCATTTGAATTATCTGTACCGTCGAAAAAATAATTAGTTTGATAAATAAAAGGATAATATACTAATTCACTTGAAATTACCGTATTAAAATTAGGTACTTGAATTGACACCTACACGCAACAAAACATTGCGTTTCATCGTTTCGATACGATAAAATGTGAAATAATATAAACGTAGTCAATTAAATATCCAACAAAAAGAGAAGAATTATTTTATATCCTTCATCATCGTTAACAGAATCATCATCATCATCATCATCAAAAATATCTTAATCATTACAGTGGCTCTATACTGCTGTACTCATTATGTTGATTTCAATCAGTAGCCATTTCTTTGTTCGAAAAAGTGACCCCAGTAATCAATACAGTCATATCTTTGAATTGGTTTCCAAATAGCAGTCACATGCTAATTTAACATAAAAATCAAAATAATTAACAAATTACATGCATTTCCTGTCAGTCTATATTTGAAAATGACTGAACATCGGAATTTGGGTGATTTGGGGATTTAACAAAATATCAAAACATCGTGCTGAATTCAACAACATTGGATATAAGAGCTCTATTTTATCTCTAATCAAATAACTTACAGGTTAAGGTTAAATTCTGAAAATTAAACTAAACACGAGAAAAGCAAACGGTGTCAAAAGAATCGAATTCCTCAGATGGCAATTCTCAAAACCAAGATTAAAACGATTATTGAATTGACACCGATGGAAATAACTGATTTAAAAACACAACTTACATCTTCTATTTCATCGATTATCGTTCAGAAAATGAATGTACTCATCAATGTCGTCACCGTCATCATTATCACCATCAACATTATTATCATCGTCATCATTACTATCGTCGACGTTTATCCTCGATAAATTCACTAATCTACATTCCAATTTTGTATGTTTTTCATTATCATCGTCTTCGTCACTCATCATTATCATCATAGTTATTATCATCAACATCATCATCATCATCATCATCGTCATCATCATCATCATCATCATCATCGTCATCATCGTCATCATTACCATCACCACAATGCTCATTGTAAAACGACATTTATCATTAAAAGAAACTCCCATCCATCTCATCTTCATTCGAATATAAATTATTTCGATTACGTACACTATCAAGATTTATTTTCTGTAAAGGACCAACTCCTAAATAAAATTTCATAAATAGTATGCGCATCTATCCTGTCATAAAGCCCGATATAAATGTTACATAGCATGGTATGCTATTTAATTTCGACGTACACTTAAATAAAAAACGCAATTATCATAAAGAAATATCATTCAACAAAAATGTAAATGGGTATATCGATTATTTAGAGTGTAAAACCAATACTTGTATTATGCTTTGTACTTGTTATTAATCATTTTATTAAGAAAATACATTCCAGCAGCTCAGCGGTATAACATGCCAAAGAGACGAGAATTTAGTACGAGAAATGCAATAATTCCTTTTTTTACCCGCTCTACTTCCAGTTATCCGTTTATCAAAAAGAAAATTGAATTACTTTGTAATTTTTTTAAGAAAAGGACAAAATAATTAATGTCCATTCCTTGTACTTATTTTAAATGTTAAATATTTTCCATTTCATACTTTAATATGAAATGAATGCAATTTAAATTCAATCAGAGAGTTTTCATTAGATTGGAATTACCTGCATTTTTATGTGACGTTGGTTTTTATCATTTTGTCGGCTTTTATGTTTATTCTTGTGATTTTATTTTAATGAGTTTATCACGAAAAAAATGTTTTTCATCATCATTTTCTAGTACTAATAATTGGTTTCTTATATTCTTCGATTGACGCAGCTGGGAATTCTTTGTTATGGTTTAAAATTGGCAATTAATAGTGGATAATTTCATATTTTAAAGTAATTCGCATCATCAAAGGATGTAGGTTAAGTATGTATATTTTTCCATTCCACATGTTAAGTTGAAATGCAATTGTTGATTTGCGATGCTAAGTTTAAAGATCACTGTTCTTATATTGTCAAGGAACTCAATTTGATGATGTCGTTTTGAAAATTATCCCGAAATTTACGATTTCATGATTTATTTGTTAGAGAGAGCTTTTAGCAATAAGCTTTTAAAATGCATTCAAATGCATTAAAACACAATATTGTTCTATTTATTTATAAATCAATCTTTCTCATCCAATCAAAGTTCTTGATTGGGTTCTTTCCCAAATCATGCCGTTTCATTCACCTCTTTTTGTTTTGCTTTCCCAATCACTTCTCCTCTTGCATTCACAATGTGACGTGCTTTAAGGCAGGCAGCGTTGCTATGTCAGGAGACTCTGGCAATAGATATCATGCAATAGGTGATTGGTATTCATACACTTTAGATTCTTTTAGAGTAGTGCCTATCCAGATGCACCTGCATGCGTAGATATTTGAACGTACAATGAATAATAAAAGTAAACACAACAGTATAGAATTATTTCAAGGGTGACATAGCCTTTTATTATGTCAATTCAAAGCCTCTGTTTTAAATACATAATATCATCAAATAAAATCAACGACTAAAATTGAATCAGACATCGAAATGGTATATTAATCATAATAGAAATAACCGTTTCTTTGTTTATATTAATAACATGGTAACAAAAGAACATAAAACGTAGTGTATGATTGCATTTTGTCCTCTACATAAAAATTTCTTTCAATAATAAGCAAGTATAAAAAGGAAAAGTATACACATTCTACAATACATGGACATTTCAAGGCCTGCTTTTGAGCTAAATGCGTGATATAATATGGACTGATTAAAAGAAAATCTCTTCTGTCTTTACTTTATCCAATTCCTTTCCAAGATTAACTTCTATAATTCCCTAATTAAGCAAAATAAAGAGATAAAGTATTGGTATAAACTGTTTTCAATTGGAGGAACGAAAATCGGTCAATAAACAGAGTGTAATTTCAAAAGATGCCAGCATTGTTATCAAAACATTTTTGATGTATATTACAACACTAGATACATCTTAACGTAAATTTTAAAACCTAGACATCCTTAGATTTTATAGATTTAGCTATAAAAAGTCTAAAATTAGCTGTAAAAGGGAAAAAGCACAATCATTATGCAATATAATCTGATATTAGTTATCAGATATTAGCTTTTGGAATTGAAGATACGTGAATACATTTTATGCTGAATTTAAGAATGGAATTAAAAGACATTCTATCATCCTATGATGAAGACAAATATTTGGATTATTAAATTAGTCTCATTGTGCGAGGATTGTAAAACATGACTGATCGTCCTCAGTCAAAACAACTTTAGAAACAATAAATAATTCAACAATAAAACAATGAATATATTACTGTAATACTGATAAGTTAGAAAATAAAACATCCTCGGCCTTTTCTTGTATCTGTAACCGACTTTGCACTGATACTTCCCCAGCTCCTTCACTGCGAGCACACTATACACATTTACAGCGAAAAAGAAATCCATCTCAAATGTTGTTACCCTGTTTTTGTCCATTTTTTGGAGGGAATATAGAAAAATTTCCACAGCATATAAATAAAATGAAGTGGACTATAATACATAACTGTACAATACGTGGAAAAAAGATTGACAACACTCTCGTTGCCCAATTTAGGCTAAACGCACATACAGAGCGTTTTAGTTCATAATTTCCTTCAGTATTAAAAAATCACCACTGTTCCCTCTCTCACGCCATAAAGCCATACTTTCTACAGCTGAGTGAAATGCAACATTCAATGCAAAATAGTTCCATCTGCTTCAACGTACGGGGTGAAATATCATGACCAACATTTTGACTGCTTTGCCCTCACAATAGCTCAAAGAGTGCTAATTGTTTTTGGTTGCACACGTCTGTGCTTACTGCACGCTTGCCTATTGTGTTTCACCCCGGCCTTTTTTTCTCTCCCTGCTTGCTCTCTCCCCTCTTTATTTTTCCCCCTCATTTCTACCACTTTTGGAGGTGATCGTGTGTGTTAGTCAAACAGTTAGTCCCCTAACAAAAGATGCAACGTCGAGCACATTTGCTTTTTGTCGCCATTTGAATACAACTCACAATACACCTCACACACATTATAGCTGCCTGTCAAACAAGAAATCCTGATTTTTTTTTTGTACGAGTTCGCCAGATTTTGAGCTTACTCGGTGTATAAAAAGGAATCAGTGCTTTTTGCGATTTAATCTGAGAGCACATATTGGTTGAAAAGAGAGTGCAAAAAGGCAAGAAAGCATAGCGGGTTGTTTGGGGCATTATTCATCCTATTTTGCGACCACACCGGCTACGCTCCTCCATGAAACTCTTGCAATTTGCATACTTAAGTGGCAAGTTAAATTGGTGTGGATTTAATTTTATATTGTTCTATGATTACAAAACTGAAATTATTTATAATCGAAAAAAGTACGAAACAATAGATCTTTCTGATCATTTATGAAGTGATCTGGTGAGATATTGCAGGTTTTCGTGCTCTCCATGAGATAGAACAAAAGCATGAAGAATGAGTTGCAAAGTAATAAATAATTGTACAATTTCCATTCTACATTTAAGTGTTTCAGCTTTGCACATGTTCATGGAAAATGAGCACACATTCATGTAATAACTATGACGATTCCCAGAAACCATGTTTGAGGGTATGACATGAAACGAAAAACATTTGAAAACAAAATCATCAAGTTTCTCAGTGTCTTTTTTTTAAATCTCGTAGGTGTATTCCTGAGTTCAAAGCGTTCGAACAATTTTTTTTCAACAACATCTTCCATATTTTCAGCAACAGGACATCATTCCAATCGTGCGTAAGTGTCTTGTAATTGGAGTTTTTACTATTTACATAGAAATAAAATGGAATGCTTTAAATGAAAATAGTTAGCAGTCCTCACCTTATAGGCGATGCTCGTGAATGTTCGGTAGGATGACGGTGTGTAGATGCCGCGTTGAACAGGAGCGCGGATAGAGCATTAACAGGTGGGAGATACCGGCCCATCAGCGGTGCCGTCCACCGAGTCTTTCGCTCGCTCAGCTCACTTGCTCGCTCATCAACGACGGCTTCGTCGGCGGGATGGTGGTGGATAGCATAGACCAACGGTCACTGTACGGACTGGGCTTGGTGTTGGCTGTGTGGTGTCAGAGCTGAGCTGATGGGAGAGTGGACGGCTGGTGGAGAAACGGAGGCGGGAGGGCCGTGGATGGGTGACGACCCGGGACCGATGTGATGCGCATGCGATGACAAACTCGTAATCACAGGATGATGATGATGATGATGGTGATGCATTCCTGAGGCCGTCGAGTGCGGGAGGACGTGTTCTCCCGTTGCTGCTTGACCGGGTGGCGGTGAATCAGCGCTTTGCATACCTCCAGGTCCGATGCCGTTCAGCGGCGGTGTCATCCTTTTCTCTTTCTGTCGTCGATTGCAAAACCAAACTCTGACCACCTCTTTCTCGAGTTGCAGTCCATCAGCGAGAGCTGAGATTTCTTGTGCCGACGGCTTTGGCTGTTTTAGAAATGCGTTTTCGAGAGCTCCTTTGATTGTGACTTCAATACTAGTACGCTTCTTTCTCTTTCGACCCTGAGCGGCGATCTTATCGAGGCTTGTCGGCGAGCCGGAGGTTGAATCGGCTTCTTCTAACCACTTTGCTAGCAGCGGCTTCAGTTTACACATGTTTTTGAAGCTGAGCTGTAGGGCTTCGAATCGACAGATTGTCGTTTGGCTAAAAACATTACCGTACAAGGTGCCCAAGGCGAGTCCAACATCGGCTTGTGTGTAGCCGAGCTTAATGCGACGTTGTTTGAATGTCTTTGCAAACTGCTCGAGATCATCCGATGACGGTGCATCGTCTTCGATCACCGTTTCGGAGCCATTATGACTAGGTAACTGACCACCACCTGGTCCCAGAACACCCCGCATAGGTCCATTTTGTCCAAACTGTTGTGCACAACTCATCATACCGTTCATTGCACCGTATGTATACATGGGGTGAGCGCTGGTCGGCGTGTGGCCTAACGGACCACCACCGCTCGAAGTCGTCATCGGCATCGTCATCGACATCGGCATTGCCATATGAGCATTTCCCGTGTTCCATGTCGCCGCTGACTGCACATGTGAATGACCGGATCGATGTAACTCATTTATTTCATCTCGAGTTTGTCCTAAGTTCGGTTTGATATCTTGACCATGGCCAAGAAGATGAGCTGGAACTCCTGCCCAGTGGCTGGTCGGATCGGCGTGCGGCGGAGCGCTCAATCCCGTCACCCACTGCGCCCCGTGGTGGGCGAGCGGTAACCCGTTGCCGCCTTGTTGCTGTAGGAACTCGTTGCCCAATTTCTGATACATGACGTTGACCTGTCCCGACTGCATACTGTTGTCAGAGAGACTTGTGATGTTGTGATGTATGTGGTCGGTAGCTGAACTGAGAATCAAGCTGTTCGATGACGGGGTGATATCGGCTTGGGATAAACTGAGTGAATAGGGAGTCGATATGACGGTCTCCATCTTACTCCCTCGCCCTGATCTGAATTGCAAAACAACCAGGGTCGCATGTATACTTAAACCTCCCCTTGCTGCTTTCTAATGCCGTTTTTTGCATCATAACCTGCATATGTTAGCGAGCGCACACACAGCACGCATTTGCTCGCCTGCATTCGACGTGCATGCATTCCGCGGATTAAACCGTGTGCGCAACGCAGAAGGGGTGTGGCTTCGTACAATCTTCACGGCGCCATTGGCTGTACGCTCAAGTATGGGTGCAACGTCACAATCACAGGGCGTGGTTATTGATCAGCTGGTTTTCTTGCTTATTTTTCTTTTGTACCCGTTTTTTCCTCGTCGTTCCCCTAATCAGGGAGCTAAGTTATAGGAAGCTATAATAAAGATTACTTGTTTCTTTTTCTTCTTTCTTGTCATATCCCTATAATTATGATCATAATTCATCAATCAAACATTTTTCAAGAAAAATCTTCCAAAATCTTCCAAAAACGATTATCACGTTTTCTCACTGAAAATGTGTCAAGCTTGCCAAGTAGAAACTGAGTTGAAATAACAAAACTGATCCACTGTCGTAAGGCCATGGTAGCATTAACGCAGAAGAGATTAAAGGCACATGTGTGGATTAACAATACAAATCTAAAAAAAATATTGGGTGAACCACAGTCATGTCCTAACAAGAAGAAGAAGAAGAAGAAGAAGAAGAAGAAGAAGAAGAAGAAGAACACGAACACGAGGAACACGAATACAAGAAGAATAATAACAAGAAGAACAAGAAGGAGAAAGAGAACAAGAAGAAGGACATGATGAAGAAGAAGAGAAAGAAGAGAAAGATAAAAAGCACCTGTTGATAAAAGCTTTGTAGTATTACGGGGAAATTATTTTAAAAGGGAAATCTTTTGATTACCCATCAATGGTACGCACGTACTCATCGTCTGACCGAGTTGTTGTTATTGATGACAATAAGGAGAACGATGATGATAAATATGAAGACGACGATGATGATGATGATGATGATGATGATTATGATGATGATGATATTGATGATGATGATGATGATGATGATGATGACGATATTGATGATGATGATGATTATGATGATGGTGATGATGGTGATGATGATGATGGTGATGATGATGGTGATGATGATGATGATGATGATTATGATGATGGTGATGATGATGATGATGATGGTGGTGGTGGTGATGATGATGATGATGATGATGATATTGATGGTGATGATGATGATGAATAATCCATTGAATAACAATTTTCTAGTGTTATTACATTACATATGTTTTTGCTATTCTACATGCTCAAAGTAAAATGAATAAATATCTTTATTTTTAAACCGATAACAAAATAGTGTTGTTTAGAAGTGGTAGTGCATACAGGCGATGAAATAAAACTAGACATAAGACGCACAATACTATATTCCACTGCAGTAATTGCTATAAACAACTGGTTCCTATTAACTGATGGATGAAGCATTTTCATCTCGTTAATTCATTCCTGGATATTTTTTTTTTCTCGACATTTTCATACATTTTCCTCTTTAATCATCTATTGTCTGACTTTGGTATTTAAGATATTATTAGTCTGAAATGCAATGGCCCCCTGTATTTACCTTCAAAAACAGAAATAATACACTTACAACACGATTGTTGGCTTGAGTACAAGGTTCAGCGAAACATACAAAGAGTAAAAATTGTGCAGGTGGTTTATAACTACATCCAGGTCTAGATGCTAAAAATAACCCCCGTAAATCTCAATTCTTTCTTACGAATGTAGGATATATTGCAAACTACCATTCAATTAAGAACAAAAATGATGGGTTATCCAGGTTATTTGTATTTGTTGAGATTTTAATTGTTTTCTTTTGTTCTTTTGTTGATTTTGATGAAGTCAAGACATTACACCAAGCTATACATGCATGTACCTTAGGGCATGTACGTAACGTTTATGTTGTATGTAAAGATTGAACAATCTATTAATAATTCTGTTACTTTTTATCTTCAAAAACAGTAATCAAAATTATATATTAGTGTGGTTCAAATCGAATATACCACGCTTTCGAAAATGATCCGTGGCTCGGTGTTTTTCATCGAGCAAGTGGAGCAAGGATCGTGTCGCCTTTGTGCTGTTCATGTTATGTCGTTGAGGGCAATATTCCAGTATAGAGAGCAGCCTTGCAAGAATCAAGTCGGAAAATAATCACGAACACATAAGTATAATATTCCAAGAAGCAGAGACAAATTACATGAATATACTTGAAGAAATGTGTTCATAGAATAATGAATATGAATAGTAAGTAACAATTTTATGAGAATGTTAATAGGAACGCAAGGCGTAAAATTATATGGATGACGTGCGTAACAGGTTGACACCAGCCTTATTCCACAGAAAATGAACAAAAACATTATTTATGCAAATCATTATGACGAAGAACAGATATAAGGGAAGAATCATGACATAATAGATATTTTACTTTCACGTTAACAAAAATTACAACATACAAACCAAAACATCAAACAATGTGATATGCAATGAACAATTACAATTCAAGACTTGATTACCAAAATAACTGAAAGGGGTAGAATTAAATAATTTCGATCTCCACTCGCGATTTAGTAAATCGCTCAATATACACGAATGTGTATGATAATGTATCATTAAAAAATATATTGTAGAGGACTATTAGTCATGAGAAAACAGAGACTATTTCCTAAAAATTAGTCCCTAATTTGTCTTCTTTTTTTTAAAAGCAGGTTATAGTTAATTTTCTGTTTCCTTTTAGTAAAGCTTTAAAAAAACATTAAAAGTCCAAAGTTCATCCCTGAAATCTGCATAAAGATTTTTGTTTTAAATTGCTCTTTCAGAATTGATATTTAAGAGCAAAGTGATTAGAGCGATATTCTAATAGCATTCCAACCGCAGTCACTGAACTAATCATTATCATTTTTGTTAAATATCTTTAATTTGTTTAATTGTGGATCAAATTTAATATATTCATCATCATTAGCATCGTCAATATTTTTTTTTTATAGCAATTTTTTTCTTCTTTATTTTAATTAATGTAAGTACAAAATGGCATTAGCAATTCAACTGCAATTTCTGTTTATTAAAGATTGAGTTATACTCTTTGCCTTTTTGATCGAAAATAAATTACTCAACGATCAGAAAAACAAATATTTCAGCTCAGCTTTAACAAATCGGCGTACATTTAACAAAATAACGCCTTCAATTATTCAATTTGATATATGTACATAATCATTATACCATCGGGTATCAATGAACGATACATATTCGATCAGTCGCAACCGGTATTTCCATTAAAAGAAACCCAAATGTCCTTCTCCCTCTTTCCTTTTTTCTCTCTCTCTAACCCTTTCTTCTCTCAAATATTTGATCAAAACCTCCCCAGTGACTGGTGTACTTTACACTTGGTGCAAATTTAGAGAGGAATGGAGGAAATGGGTATCCCCTTTTGAACAGTTTAAACTACATTTCTCACCAGTCCATCACGACTATACACTCGACAACACTCATTTACTTACGAGATGATCACGTAAAATCCACACCAAAAAGATCATTCGGTAAATAGAAAACCTGCACCCAACGAACACATGGAAACGGGTGATTTTTTTCTTCTTCATATTTTCTTTCCTTTTGTGGGTATTTTTTTCTCTTCATTGCTCATAGTTCACATAATTGTCACATTTGTCGTGATGATTATGATAATGGTACGATGATGATGATGATGATGATGGTGGTGGTGGTGGTGGTGGTGGTGGTGGTGATGGTGATGGTGATGGTGATGGTGATGGTGATGGTGATGGTGATGGTGATGGTGATGGTGATGGTGATGGTGATGATGATGATGGTGAAGATGATGGTGATGATGATGATGATGAGGAGGAGGAGGAGGAGGAGGAGGACAATCACCACCATCGTCATTATCATCACTATGAGCATCGTCATTGAAATAATTGAAATCATCATTGTTATCATGATTATCATCGTCATTATCGTCATCTCTCCCCGTTCTGGTTCTCATCATCGTCGTGTTTTATCGCTGCTGATAATGTTCGTTTTTTCTGTTTGGCTTTATTTTTCAGCTCACAAATCCATCATTTAGTAAGATCATTTAGTAAATGACTATACACATTTATGATAACTTACTCTAATGATAATTATTATCATGGTTTTGGTACTGATGATTTCCTCTTGCTTCAATTATTTTCTCCATCATTCTTCCCTATACTTATTTTCTTCTAGATCTGCTGATGATGGTGGAAGTGGTATCTTCTTTGCTCCAGGGCTTTATTTTGATATTTACTGAAGTACTCTGCCCAAATCTCTCTCTCTCTCTCTCTCTCTCTCTCTCTCTCTCTCACTCTCTCTCTCTCTCTCTCTCACTCTCTTCCTATCTGTCTTTGCCTCTCTTTCTTTCTGCTTTGCTTACTTCGATGTTAACATGTGTGATTCTTCTCGATTTTCTGTCGCAGTATTACAGGTGGTACTTTGCAGGTTACGAAATCAAAGATGATACACCTTTTAGTGTATTCTTTATTATGTATACAATTATATATTCTTATTTATTACGATCTAGCCTTAGAGAACAAGAATAAGAAGGAAAAGAAGAAGAAGAAGAATACGAAGAAGGGAAAACAAGGAGAAGAAAAAAGAAGGAAAGAAAGAAGAAAAAGAAGAGGAAGAAGGGAAAAGAAGGACGTAGAAGAACATTAAACTAATGATGTATTAGTGCAGAGTATTTCAATGGCGTCTTCGCACATGTTTTCAACGTTATAGTCTTGTATTGGTCGGGTATATCCTCGACTCGCTCATGTTTGTTAGTTCGATGTTTATGTTTGTTTTGGAAATGACTGAAATGTTTCCTTTCTCTCTGATAATTGTCCCGCTCCCTTCTCCTTCTCACAGGCTGTGTACAAATCCTATATGCTATACTGTCTCAATACTGAACTTAACACAGCTTTTGCTAAAACGTGGTATGTACCAAGGAGTTTTGGTAAGATTAAGAAACGGGATAAGAAATTATATCGTAAGAAAAGCATAAAAACATCAATAATGTATATAAATCATTAATCTCACCCTGTTTACTGTTAATACATCAAATGATTAATCAATTCAACTAAGTTGACTTACTTTGTTTAAGTTTGCTACTTTTCATGTCGTGTTCGCGGTTATATTACAGAGCACTTGCAATTTCTTTTTAATTCTCAAGGGGTCTATAAAATACAAGTCATGTTTTTATAGTAGACCCCTCCACTATGTTTCACTACTGTGCCAATCCTAAATGATTTATTTGAATAATTGTTTCATAATTTGCCGTATCTTTGGTTAATATTATGTCATTGACTTTGTATATATTGCATATATTTATTTGAATATGTTATATTATGTGGACAAAAATGAAGAAACCTTGAAACCTTGATATCTTCAAAATAAAGCAGTTTTTATCTAATCGTATTTCTTCTCATCCTGTCTTTCCCTCTGTTTATAATGGACCGAAACAAATTGTTCTGTTCTGTCTGACTGTATATTATTTAACTGTACCCCTCCCCCATCTCTCTTTCTCTATCTCTCTCTCTCTCTCTCTCTCTTCCTCTCCCTGTTGATCTTTCTTCCTCCTTCTTATAAACGGTTAAAATACAATTCACACGTGATTCACAACAGACCTGTTGATTCTTCTAAATGACTTCAGCCGACTTTCACCCTCGTGCGATAATTCGTCCATCGTATTCTCGGACAGGCCCTATGTTTGTCTCGAGAAGCGGTGATTCCTAGCTGACCTTTTCAAAGAACGCCGCAGTTTGAAGAAGAAATGTAGGAAGATTTGTTCTCATTTGCAATCGCAAGGTCACGATTTTGTCAATACTTTTTCTAAACACCCCCTCCCGAATTCCCCTCCTACGATTATCCCCTCCCCTTTCCTATCCCTCTCGACCCCTCTCTTTTTACACCGATTGATACATGTAGGTTACACACCCAAAAAAAGCCTTTGGCGTAGCGTGGATCCAACTATTTGGGAATCGGAGGGGGGGGGGGTGCACCGTTCTTACTATGTAGAAGAAGAAATGAAAAAGAATGAGCCCATCGAGTGAGAGGAGGGTATATGGCAAGGGTCATACCAACACCATGCCCTCACCTTCTTCCCCTCCCAGCCCTCCTCCTCCTCCTTTTATTCAATCATTTGCATGACTATAGAAAATTTGAGTTCCCTTCGAAAAAATTGGTAACGATGGCACAAAAACGATTTCTTTACAAGTGGCTGCAAGTTTTTTTTTGTCTTAAGTTTTGTCAAACGATTTAAAAAACACTGGAAGTACGACGGAGGGGGGGGGGGGGGGGATATTGTAGGCATGCATGTGGCTTTGCCTCGTTAAAAAGGGACTGAGGGACTTCCTGATTTGAACCCTAAATGTTTTGCCTTATATACAACAAAATAGTAATTGTTTTTAAAGATGATAATTGATGATAATTAATTATAAAGTTTGGATCGGCTGCAGGGTGGAGGGGTTGACGAGTAGCTATAATCTTTCTCTCCCTCTCTCTCTCTCTCTCTCTCTCTCTCTCTCTCTCTCTCTCTCTTTCTCTTTCTCTCCACCAGAAACATGAACAACATTTTTAGTTTCGAAATGTTTAATCTCAAAATGTTATAAATTTAAGTTTATCTATGTTTGAAAGTGCACATTCTTGACTATTATAAGTGTGGGCTTTTTTTTCTTCATTTAATATAAACATTCTTTGAAAAAGATATATTGTCCGAATGATTGATGGGCACATAAAACATTCACTATAAATAGCTTACGACATCTGTCATAAAAAGAATATATCAACTATTGTTTTCAATCTTCATTAATTTTACGTCTTTGTTAATAATGATACCCCATCCATTGTGCGCCTTTATGCTATGTTTATACATCGCGATCTTAAAACGACACCAAAAATGTTGAACTTCAAAATCTATCTATCTTGTTCCATTTTTACAAAATGCCATCACTCTCTTATCTCAATCTCTTTGGCGTATAACCACGCATGCAGTCAATTAAAACCAAACTCCTTCTAACAGCACTTGAATCTGGCCCGAACAGGATAACCCCTTTTAAGGTATAGCAGGTAAGCACCCAGAATCATAGTTTATATTCCTCTCATATTATTTCCCTTGACACATCCAACGCTGCGTGCCATCAATAAAAAACACTTTTCGGACCAAGAGGTCGAGGGGAAAATCTAGACGGCCGAAGAAGCTAATGACGAGTTGGAGAGAGGAGAAATCGGAAATCATCCACTTTGAAAGGGGAAAAAATTGATAACAAATTTTTCTGACTTTAAAGACTTGGAGGACTTGTTTTAAGTAGTGCCACGCGCTACAGAAGTTCACGCCACTGTTTTAAAAGCTGCGTTTCCACTATCACAAAAGGTCCATCTTCCTTGGTTCAATTGTACATCCTCCTAAGCTGCACGTTGATTTTTTTTTTGTCCACAAACGCCAAGCATGAATCTTTCTGCTGGCGGTTTGTGATTTATGTCGTTTAATCTTTATGTTTTGAAGCTTCCCAGTGACCGTTATCACCATGATGACAAGGACAGTAACCGAAGGGCATTGTTTCACTGGATTGGTCTCGAACCCGAAACCTTCCTCTTCTACCCGCTGAGCCACTCACACAATTCGAATAGCACCCCAGCTAATTAAGCGCATTTTCGAAGAATAGGTTTGTCATTTTGTGATGGATTGTTGTTGCTGTTGTTGTTGTTGTTGTCATTTAACATAAGATGGCGCTCTATAATACCTCTAAAATATTAACGCCATGTAACTGGGATGTTCAGCCCCTTTAATTTTAAGGCGTACGTGATAGTTCGCGAATTTGTGCACGCACCAGTGGAACTTATGAATAATTATAAAAAAAGATTGGCGACCATTATTTTCATAGCGCCTTTCACGATGCAATCAACGGCTAAAAACACTTTACACATTATACCTTGATTCTTCACCAGCTCCCAAAATAACAATCACTCAAGCATACCAAGTACTGATCAACCCCTGGGTGGGGAATGGCAAATGCAGAGTAGTGTCTTGCAATGAGACATTTAGCGTCGGTTACGAATGAAACGTTTTTGTTTATCCTGTATACTCAGTTCACATTCATATAAGATGCACGTCATCTATTTTTCCCAAACAAAATGACAAGGTCGAGACAGTGTGAATAAGTCCTCCTGCTGGCGCTTTATAGAGAAAACAAGGGGAAGAGAACACCATCCCGGTGGAACGGTATTTTCTTTTCTCTTTCTCCATCTCCCCTCTTCTCTTTCTTCCGTTTTTTCATTGCGTTGTGTCAAAAAACAATGACGGCGAGTGCGGGATAAATTTATAGATTGCTCACGAGTGTAGCTGACGAGTTTTGGAGAGAAATTGAAGTGATTCTTGAACAACACTTGTAAGCGATTAGCTGAAGTACATACTTGTGTTATGTGTGTGGGTTGGTACGGGTTAGGTTTCAGTGGTTAATCCATGCTAATTCATTGTTTCTAGGCCCTCCATACCATAATTCAACTTTGCAATGACCCAATAAATCATGAAGCTCAATCAATTCATTTCATTGCGCTTTCAATTGATTTTTAGAACATATATATTTTTCATTTCAATTTAATGATTTAAATGGCATTAGGATGCGCGCAATAGATAACACTAATATAATGCTGAAGTCTATTATTCATTTCATTTTGTACTTTTCATTTCTATATTATTTTACTGTTCGTTTTTCTATTAAATTGGTTTAGTAATTTATATTTGTAAATATAAATAATGCAAACTTATGTTGTGATTTTTGTTTTCGTCTCTATCGGAATTCATTAAAAAATGATAACACATATTTGCAGGGGTATATCATTTGCTTTAAATCGAGTAATATACACAATGGTATTTTGAAATGTGTATTAAAAATGATAATATTCAATCTTATCTCTGAAGTCTCTCCTTTTTTTTCATCATTTCCATGCTTAGTTTCCTGGGAAACAACAACTGATTAATTTCTATTTGTGATTTTTTTTTTCTTCTGGAAATTCTATTTAAAACTTCTGCAGACAAGTCATGGTTAGAACTAGTTAAAACCGTAGTCCTCCGAAAAAAAAAGAGAGAAACGAACAAACAAATAAACAGATGAGCAAATAAATTTCATATTTCATTTCATTTTGACAAAGGCACAACAAAAAAATTGTTTTCTTTCCCGATGTATTTCAACCACCCATATATTACTTAGTTGGTTTAAAACAGGGTTTCTAACCTACAATGTAAACTTCAGGCACTGATGGAATAATGATGCAGATACGGGAAATCTGGGGTGTCATATTTCAATCTGAAAATTTAAAATTGAATTTTGAAATGTTGCAATAATGTATTAACTTCTTCCACCGCTTGTGTTAGCCTTGGCAGAAATACAGAAAACATATAAATAGACGTTTACAAAACATGTTTTATTATTGCACACTACAGTATTATAAACATAACGTTACATACGGTCAAAATACTGTCGAGATACACGTCATGTGCTTACAGCAATGTCCACATGAAAATATACCCCTGTCCTCGCCGGCTTTGTTTTATTCCGGACAAAGAAGGCCGAATACTGCAGAACTGATAGGGGTTTCAATGAAATAAAAATCGGATTAGTGGGTCGATCGCTGAAGAAGGGGGCACGCGCGCACCCACTTTATCCCATTGAGTGCCCCCTGCCGGATCGATAGGCTTAAATGCTCTTCATTTGATTATTACGTAACCGGTATTACGTCGGTAAATAAGGACAGACGGGGTCTTGTGTTTGGGAAACAAAGAAAGGGGAAATTGATTTTGACCGTGAGACGGATTTCATCATCAAGACTTAGAAAACAACCCATTCATTTCTTCTGCACATGGCTTAATTGGTTTTGCCATCATTACACTCGTATGACAAAGAGAAATTATAGTTTTAAAGATACGAAGGCGTAGAGAGTCAAGACATTGTAACACAAAATACAGAGTAGAAATTCCTATGTGCAGGCCTACACTAAAAACCTGATTGCAGAATCTAGTAGGCTATCCAGTCAAACTTTGTATACATGATTGTAATGACAATTTTAGGAGACCTTCGTTTGAGCATGCATTTCCTTGCATTAGCATATTCAACAGATATCATGACTAATTCAATGCAATTCTGCGTAAACCTTTTTACGACCTTTTTGATGTCTTGTTCTCCTTCTTTTTTCGTTTTGCTTTATTTTCGAATGTATTTAGTAATGTTGATCACAACATTACTAAATATATTCGAAAATAAAGCAAGTAATTCATTCAAACAAAAACTATGACCCTTGCTTCACATCAATATCATTTGCATTTACCTGTACTTCAGATTTGAATGCTGCCTCAACATGTGAGTATTTTTCAGCAAACATCCATTAATGGCAACTTGCCTACCTTTTTATCAACATGTTTTAACTTTAATTGTGATGTGCATAAATTTAATACTAGAAATGCCCTAAATTATCACCTTCCCAAGATTAGAACGACTTGTATGAAAAATTCACTATTTTTTAAAGGACCATTAATATGGAATAGTATACCTCAGGAAATAAAAAAATGCAAAACTCTCAATCTTTTTAAAATTAAATATAAACAATTTCTGTTAAACAAGTATAATAATCAATATCAATAGTATGGGCGATTTTTTGACATTTTTCTTATATACTCTGATCGTGCACTATAGTAAGTTTTAATATGTTCTTTGTTTTTTTGTTCTGTTCTTTTGTTCTCGTTTTCATGTATGTGTGTTTTTAGGGGTAGGCTTTTATATAAAGAACTTCCCTCCTTTCTGCCTATCCCAAATGCTCTTATAAATTGCCATTGTATTTGTTATCACTTTCTTGTGTTTTTTTATATTTATAACTCCATTCTGTATTTGTATGTTTTAAATGTTTTTATGAAGAGTGTTGAATAAACTTTGAATTGAATTGAATTGAATTGAATTTTACATTGACAATTTGCAATGGTACCATAAAATGAACCATGAAGGTGATACTACTATTCACGAGTTGTTATGCGTGGACTGCATTCTTTTCGTGATTATTGGCCATTACGAATTCACTCCTTTGGTATTTACTCAACAAATCAGGAGGCGCGAAAAGGACCGCGCCTCGTAGCAGACGACGCACAAAGTATCGTGATCGCTCGATACATCCAATCGATTAACATAATGACCCCGTGGTCGGGTAGGAGCACGAGCACCGGAATTCAGTAGTGTCGGGCTTGACAAGGTCGGTATTACTCGACGAGACAGTGGATGAACGTAGATGGATCGAATTTCGCGCGCTTTTATTTGCGTAAAGTGCGAGGTTGTGTTTGTCGTGTGCTTGAGTGATGTTAGGAATAAATGAAAACCGTGTTTGGATTACGCGCGCTTTTTTGCAGAGTAATAATGCTTTAATCCCACAACTGCTGCAAGAGTTCATTGTAATCATGAAATCATTATCAATTTTAGCTCTTACAAAATGTGCAGCATTATGCCGACTCGTGATTAGATGCTAATTAAGCGAAAGAATAGTAACACGTACCCTTTTCCTGGAATTTCGGAGTTCATTATTTTATTAGCTTATGCCATGATCGCAGAACGTATATGCGCCTTGAACACATTAGTCATGTGGAGTTGGCGCATTACAAATACTCTATAATTATCATTATTATTATAACATAACTGGCCTTTTAGAGTTGAGTGAGAATTATACCTATCATTCTGATTTTTTTCTCTTTTTGCTTGTTTGCTGTTTTCCTTTCTTCTTCTTAAAATGCCCTCATCCTAAGTTCTAGACATGTTCACGACCCCTAACTCATACTTAAAACAACATAGATTTCATACGTACGATCCCACGATTCAGGGACTCAAAAAAAGAAAGTTGTTTGCACTTGTTCGCCGTCTTCCATTGATTAGCCGAGGCCCTAAAAATAAACAAGAACTATTTACTCGCCCGCCGGCTTGCCCTCTGTCTTCCGCTGCTGTCCCGCCGATGAGCAGGCTGTCGATGAGGGTATGTGTACGGTGAGGAACGGACGGAGAACTCTTGAAAGGAAAATGGTGCCGTTAAGAGGGAGAGAGATAGACAAAAAGATGACAAGGCTGGGATGGTTGGTATAAGAATGATGAATTAAATTAATGCAATCATTGAAACCGCATTCTACATAATCGGCATCGGTCGTACAAGGTGGATGAACTTGATGAGGAAAATCAAGGCCACTGTTTGGGGGCGTTCTACAATCTTTGTTGTATATCTATTTACGTCTCCGTCTCTCTAATTCCTTCTGCACGGTCCCTCATTCTCCTTTTTAATTTTCCCTTTCATTGCCTTTTCCCTATTCCTGCCATTCTAGGGGACATGTGCCCATGCGGCCCTGTCCCCTCCTCTGAGTGCCCCTACGCCACTTATTGGACTACTCGTTCTTACCCTAATCACGTATACTCTACCTAAAGTATATAGTCATGGTATATTTTGTCGTCGTGTCTCTCTTTTCGTGATATTGGTAAAAAAAAACGGTGTAAATGGTTGTGAAAGTTGAGACGAGCCATAGATACGCAGCTGATGCGATCCCTGAAATCTAACTCAAAGCCGTTGAGTGCACACCTAAGCTAGAGAAGTTTTAGCTCGAGCGTGAGATACATGAAAATGATGCAAAATTCTCCCTCTTTGGGGAGATACCTCTCTCTAATCCTAGTTTTCAGTGGGTCATGTGTGAAGAAAACACGTAAGAGCGATTTTGCTGTGTAGCGGTCTTTACTCGTACGCCCCCCCCCCCCCGATCATTCAGTTTTTCTTCATCTCATTACAGTTCAAAAAGTGACATTAACAATACAAATACCGGTAATTACATGTTGTGTCATTTGTTTGCATTGCTTAACTCAGGATTTCCTTTAGTTATTGCATGACTGAAAGCACTATTGTAATCAAAGCATAGCGTAACACGCAAAAGTGTACAGAATGGATAGCTAACCTGCGTTATCTCCTTCAGTGACGTACATCATCGTAGGTATTGTAAAATTGCTGCATGGTTAAAAAGCTGGAACAAAAATATTTTCTTATTTTTAATCGACTTGAACTTGTACAAATATTTACTTTGCAAAAAGTTTTAACAAATTTACACTGGTTTCAATGTAATATTGTTACCATTTTCCTTTCTACCCATATTCCCTCCACCCTCCACACACTCTCGCTTTCTTTCTTTTCTCTTTCTCTCTCTCTGTCTTCTCCCTTCTTCCCCTTTTCCCCGCCGCTTTATAGTCAGAGGATAAGACCAAAACTGTTCGTTATGTAACATTTTTTATTTGTATGGATCAGTTTTGTTATTCATTAAAACAATATAATTTCTACATTTAAATTAAAAATGTAATATTGTTGCATGTGTTTGAGGTATTTACATACATTCTTGTTCCACACATGGGAGAGCCATGTCTCACCTGAAATATGTGGATTACCTCCGGATTTTGTATCTACAATGTATATCTGATTCTTGTTATCCTGAATAAATATATTTCAATAAAAAAAAAAAAAAAAAAAAAAAAATCTGGCATTTCATCCTAATCATTGTTGTTTATTTTTGTCAGATATTAAAAAGACTTAAAATGTGTGTGCTAACAGATAATTATACCTCTTGATTATTTAAATTTTGTTTCCAGAAGAGAGAAATGAATGATATTTTTGTAAACGAAAAACGGGAGAGTTGTCCCATGACTACGTCACAATCCTCTGACCAAATTTCTAATTTGAGATTCGCATGAATTTAGTGATCTCATAATTTCAAACATTCGTAACATCCTTATTAATGGCCTGATTTCTTTCAAACTTTTGCCATTCTTTTCTCTTATTTTCTG
The DNA here is from genome assembly GCA_035222895.1 of Strongylocentrotus droebachiensis. Taxonomy (NCBI): domain Eukaryota; kingdom Metazoa; phylum Echinodermata; class Echinoidea; order Camarodonta; family Strongylocentrotidae; genus Strongylocentrotus; species Strongylocentrotus droebachiensis. The sequence continues at coordinate 28,807 of JAVYIG010009656.1, read as the reverse complement.
CTTCTACACCAATGAAGTTATTTCAATTGTTTGGAAAACCTCCAAGTGAATCTCAATGAGATTTGTTTACTGTCCTGTTGCCTGTAGTAACAGCGTAGGCTCATCATGAGTCAGGTAGGCCACTCGTACATTGAAGGTCCAGAGCTAGAAGGGAAATGAACAGGTTTTTATATTCTTGCCGGTGATGGGTCAGAGGGGGGCATGTCCAGCCCGGAGCCCATGGGGAGGGCAAGGGCTTGACCATCTGACAGCTGGTCCCCGTACCTCCGACCAACAATAATGACCACTCCAAATTGTGTTAGTGGTCAAGAGGCCATAGTTCGGACAAAGGCTCCCGTACTGGTCATCGCGTTGTATTGTTTTGGCAAGGGTCGATGCCGCTATACCCAATTATCAAATTGTCAAAGAAGGAACACAAATAGGGGAGAGGAGGGGGGGGGGGGGAGGGGGCTAATGGAATTACACCTCGGCTGATTCAGCTTTGGTGTAAACCAAAGAGATATCTCCTTGGTCAAACTAGAGGGAGGGGCAACATGATGTACATGTAATGGCTAAAATGAGGACAGAGAGAGGAAGCGAAAGAGAGAGAGAGAGAGAGAGAGTGGGAGAGAGAGAGAGAGAGAGAGAGTGAGAGAGAGAGAGAGAGAGAGAGAGAGAAAGAGAGAGAGAGAGAGAGGGGGGATGGGAGAAGGGAGGAAGAGACAAAGAAGAAATGAGCGACGTCGAGTGTCAGATATATAAGGTATAAGAGAGCTATAGAGAGAGAAGGGGGCACAGAAAGAATGCACGAAATAGAGAGGCAGACATTTGGTATAAGAGAGGAAGAGAAAAGTAGACATATTGATATAGAGAGAGAGAGAGAGGGAGAGAGAGAGAGAGAGATACTAAGCTTTATATTGCCCTCTTCCGTGTTTCGAAGATCCATGGAAAGCAAAAAGTTCCATTATATACTAATAAAACACTCTCAATTTAAGAATTAAAAGTAAACAAAAGAGGTGGCTACACAATCACGCAGAAGAATCCATTTTTATTTGGGTCACAACGTTAATTTTGTACTTTTGGACGTTTTTCGTGTTATCGAAAAAAAATGAGTAAGAAGCGTGATACTAATCGCAATGCTCCGCCTTCAGTTGAGGAAGATTTCACAAAACATTAAATAAACTGTTCATCACACCCATATCACGTGACAAAATGCCCGCACAGGCATGTATCTATCATGTACCAGCTCAGGGTCGAAGGTTAAAAGCACACGTCACTTTGTGTTTAAGGCGCCTACATTTAAAAAGCTTTCCGCCAATTATTCGTGATATCTATTATTATTTTCCCTGACGACAAACAAATCGTGACAGTCATCTCCCACTCTTTAGCTCGTCTCTCATTCTTTTTACAACTTATAACATACTATAGCTGCACGTCCCCCCTCTCTCTTTCTCTCTCTCTCTCTCTCTCTCTCTCTCTCTGTTCTTTCTTGCTCTCTTTCCACTCCTCTATGTATTACCACCGTCCACCGTCTCCCCATCTCCCTCCTATTTTTTCTTGCTCGATTTATTTAGCTTTAATTTTTCTCCTCCCCCCTCTCTCTCTCTTTCTCTCTTACCCCCATCAACCCTCTTGTTATCTTTCTCCTTATCCCTTACCCCTACCCCTCCTCCTCTAGTTCTATATAATTACACTGTTCCGGCCTTTCGGGTTTCATTTTCCATTTTGCAGTACTTAGTTTTTACAAAGGATTTTTTTTTATTTCAAAGCACACATCGATGAAAAACTTTAAACTAGAGTTAGATGAGGTAGAGATGGAACAAAGTAAACAACTTAAGTCATTTCGATATATTAAAGAAACCTGTCTCAGACACATGTAAAAGGGAGGGGGAGGGGGAGCCTGAAGGGGAAGGGGAAGGGGATGGGGATAAGTCCAAGGAGTAAGAGAGAAGAAAGGGAAGGGAGGGGGTTTTGGGGGTAGATTGTGTGTTTTAATAAAAGAAAAGAAAAAAATCATTATTTCAATTCAGAATAATATGTTAAGAAATATGAAACTCATTACAATTTTTTTTTATTCAGTCTTATTCTGAAGAAAAAAAAAAAAGCAATGCAAGCTTGTTTTAGTTTTGTGGAAGACATTACTGTGTAGTGCGGTAATTTGTGACATAATTTAGTCCTGTACATTGTGAAATTATGAACAATGAATTATGTTGTATTAATTTTTATGTTCGTTTATCAATAATGATAAAAAAAGATATGTTATAATTATGTTGCAGTTTTGTACAAACTAGGACTATGAAAAATGCTTTGTTTCTTTGTTATGTACGAATAAGAATTGGAGTTTTGAGGAATAAAATCGATGAATACAAAACCTCATACTATTTTGATGTATTGGTAATATACGTCGTGATGTGTGATATCCGCTGTTTCGTACTTTCGTTATAATTGTTTTGGCTTTCGAAGTTTGTGGAAGGTATGAATCCCCCAGTCCCCCTCCCTACCCCTCCCGTACTGAGTGAGTCTTCATTACATTGCATCCAATCTCTACTCTCTCTCACCTTTAAACCCTACTTAGCGTCCACATTTCACAATCTTCCCTTGGCAACATGCATTGTTCGTCTCGTCTTCCCCCGTCTACTGTACCCCTTTAACCCCTAAAGTGTTAGTCAATTAATGATCAATACCCCTATGCTTCCCCCTAGCTAAAGAACGTCTCAGAAAGCGCTAGTCTTGCCTCAAGTCTCGAGTGCATTATAAAGACGAATCACCTCAGGTATAATGCGATCCTATGAATATGGCTTTGTCACTATTGTTTTTTCTTGCCCGCAATATGGTTTCATCTCCTTTGTCATGCTCGTAGTAAGTGTACGTTAAGCGATTTTTAATCCAATGCAAATGGGTATGTTATCCGCACGATTAGAACTTAATGGGGGTAATATGATCGGTATGTGTTTCCATAATATATACGGTAATTTTGCTTATACCATGTAAACATAGGCAACATGACCAATCTCGTTATCAGTGGCTAATGAGAACAAATGAAGAAAATTAATACAATTAATTGCGAATTCTCATGTGAAAATTGATGTAGATTCCATTGATGATACAATAATAAGGCCTGATAATCATTAATGTGATTTTCAGAAAATACAACCCCCCCCCCCCCCCCAAAAAAAAAAAAAAAAAACACGAAGAAAAAACAAACAAGCAAACACAATAATGCAACTTTCCTTTCGCATCGGTCTCATCATTAGTACATCTTTCATTTCAATAATAAAATTCCTTTCCTTACTAATACAAAGTGAGCCCCTCCCCCTCCCCCCCCCCCCCACCTAGGCGCTCTCTCTCTCTCTCTCTCTCTCTCTCTCTCTCTCTCTCTCTCTCTCCTTGTGTATCCCATCAATCTTTCTCTCTTTCTTTTCCCCTCCTTATTTCCCCCTTTCACTCCCTCTACCCCATCTCTCCTTTATCTTCTCCCCTTCCCTTTCTCCCACTACTCTCTTCTCTATCTCCCCCTCTCTCTCCCCTATCTCTCTTTCTCTCTCTTTCTCCCGGCTCTCACTTGTTCTCTCCCCTTCTCCCACTCTGTCCTACAGTATGTGCACTTCCTTTCTCCTGTCCTCCCACCCTTCCTCCTCTACATCCCCGTTCCAGCTCGAAATCGATGAGTTTCAAGACGTGGAGGTCCAATGTCAGCATTGCGAGGTCAGACACCTTAAACCCATCGCACACACTACACGTTCTGACTACGATCCGATTCGGGAAAGGGTTTGCAATTGGATTTGATGTGAGCATTCAAACATTCAAACATTTGACAGCGGACCTGCATAGTAATATCATTGAGAAATTAAGAATATATCAAAAGGGATTTCACGCATCCAAGGAGGGGGTAAAGCTAAATCGGCTAAAAATCGTAGTGACGTCACACCGCTCTTGCGATTGTCTACGGTTTGAATCCGATTTGGCTTCTGCATGTATTTTGACCAGAAGAGTTAAGTGCACTAAAATCCTATTATCATTAATTGGGGCCAGTCACCACGAAATGAGTCCAGTGTCGCATTAGGCTCAATCGTAGTAATAGCGATGTATAGTGTGTATGTACTGAAAATTGACCCACCTACCACATTTAAGATTTTTCCAAAAATCGACTTATTAATGTCTTGTAGTTTATGTCCCCAGAGCTTAGGTCACGAAAATATCTCCTTCTAACATTTTTTGGCAAATAATATAGGCTATGTAATCTGAAATTATCACGAAAATGATGCATTTCTCAAAACTGGGTAATCCCATTGTTTATAAAGTCCAATTAGGTTTTTGTTCATATTTCTGGATATAATTTATCAATTTTAATGTGTGACCCCTTAATTTAAAGCTTACTTAATGTAGATTCATATAATACTTAAAAACAGGAATAAAATGTTTGACCAACTGGACTCATTTCGTGGTGACAGGCTCCAATTAGAAAGTAAATCAGGAAGATGATGTTTGTTTAGATGCTATATCTAATGCAATTGTCATTTCTTCGATAATCGGACCGCAGAATGATCGTGTAGTGTGCGGAGGGCTTTACAAAAGATGCTTTCTTACATGGCGCAAATTTCATCTCGTACACTCCTTCCCGCACTGAATCATACATTCTTATTGTGTAAGATGATGTTGAGCTTAGTACGAAATGTGAGTGTCGTATTGGGGTATAGATGTAATTAATTAAGACGCCCTGTAAAGTTGCACCGAATACATGTTTATTGGTGGTCGTCAAAATAACAGACAACTAAAAAGGATCGACAACGTCATTAATGTTATTTGCCTCGAAATGCCTTACTCTTTTCCACTTTTCATCTGCGCAATCTATGACTTTTTACATTCATTTTATAAATATTATGGAATTGACATATCATCTTGAAAAACCTTATCCAGAAATATAAAAGATTAGTGTGTTCTAAAAATGCTATAAAGCTAAAGGCAGACATTATCAGAATGAAGATAATGACAAAGGAGGTTTTCGAAATAATTCAATTACTTAAAAAAAACTATCGGCTAGTTCTGATCAAAGTCGCACAATCTCAGGCTGATGTGAAACAATTGGCTCGTATACAGACATTTCCTATCTTTATACGCGGAAGTCCTCTAATGCATTCCAGGGGGGTGTTTCACAAAGATCCTAAGTTGAACTTATCTCTAAGTTGGACTTAACAATTATGGAAAGCCGTTCAGCATCATTGAAAATATTTTGTAAAATTTATTTTAAAAGGCATAACATGTTGATTCAAATCAATCATAATTTCTATTATCAAGGAGATTTCATGTGCTTGATGTGGAATTTATGAAAAGTCTAAAATACTTGAATTTTTGCTTTTGAATATATTTTATTTTAAGGCTACAAATGGCTCTCCATAATATTAAAGTCCAACTTAGAGTTAAGTTCGACTTAGAATCTTTGTGAAACACCCCCTCAGGAGTTATAAAAGACCTACAGCTTGATTTGATTGGTATATGCATCATCGTATTGACATCATCAGCCTCAATATCATCACCATCATCATTATCATCACCATCATCATCACCGTCGTCATCGTCGTTGTTACATGTTTAAACATGATCTTACTTATTCTTTGTTGCTGTTATGAGTTTATGTTTATGATTTTGTTAATATCATCATTAAATATAGGCCAATATATATATATATATTTTGAACTATATCGTATCTTATTATTTTTAACAGGGCCTCATGAAAGACCTCCATTATTGGTGATAATGAGTCACCCTGTCTGAATACCAGAACAAAAAAAAAAATAAAGAAATGATATTATCATTATTTTTATGTTAGGATCGTCATTTTTTGGAAAGCTTGATATCTAAAATCACGCTGAATATTGTTCACCAACAGTTCACCAACAAAGGCTTGATTCACGTATAATTGCAATATTACCATACTTTTAATTAAGCATTAAAACATTTAGCCATGAGCTTTCAAACATCTTTACTTAATCTGCAATGTTGAGATTGTATGAATAGACTCTTGTACACAAAATATTAAGCAAAACAAAATCATGTAATTATAAACCGAAGAATAAACAAACAAATATTACATTTGATAATGCAAATTCCATGACATAAATTGTCCTTAGTATTTGCTTTAATCTTAGAGATGTCCATCATCGGGAGAAATTAGCACTGACTACCGTTGCAAAGTGTAAAATTAGTGTCTAGTTTCAGCGTCTAATTGGCTTTCCGTGCACAAAGCTCTCTGGCACTTTAACTGATAGTCATCGAGTCACGTAGGCAGAGTGTCGCTCTTTGTTTCGTCGAGGCTCTGACCCCGCCCCTTCTTTTACGCACCCTCGCTCCGGCTTCCTGGTCGATGGCGAAGTGAGACGTCGTGATGGCGACATGCACGTGCTTTAGGGTGATCGCCGGTCACGGGCGATACGTCGTCGAGGTTACGTGTGCCTCCGTCGGAGCATCGATCGCCGACCTACGGGCAGCCGTCGGCATGGGCATCCGCCAGCCATGCACTCGTTTTCGATGCTAGAAACCCGATACGGCCTCACCAATGCCCACATCAGCTTGCTCGTTCGAATTCTCCCTCTCTCACCCTCTCCTTCTCTCTCTCTCTCTCTTTCTCTCTCTCTCTCTCTCTCCCTCCCTCTCCCTCTCTCGTTCTCTCTATGTCACTCTCATCCCCTCTCCTTCTCTCTTTCTCTCTCCCTTTCCCTCTCACCTTCTCTCCTTCTCTCTCTTTCAGTCTCCCTCTCTTATCTACACTGTATCTTTACCCCCCCCCCCCCCCGTAGCTCGGTACAGTAGTGCCGAGAAGTTGATAAACAATGAGCGGAATTTACCCTCAGTACCCGGTCCCCCTATTTTTGTGGGGGGGGGGGGGGGGGAGGGTTCGTTTGTGTAGTACTTTATTTGTTTTGGTTCTTTTTGTTGGCAGCCTTTTTATTGCAATTTCGAGGTAGGGCAGGGCGGTGTACGTCGGTTCCTATACGGAGCTGTTCGTTTTTGAAGGACGACCCGCCTCTCCCCCTCCCACTCTGTCCTATCGCGTCCCCCCCCCCTTTCTCTCTCTCTCTCTCTCTCCAACTCTCTCGCTCTCTCTTCCCATCTCACCTCCACTTCTCTCTCTCCCACTCTGCCCGTCTCTCTCTCTCTCTTCCCCTCTGTTCTTTTGTTTTGCCTCTTTCTAACCATTCCCTCCACATCTATCTCCTCCTTCATCCCTTTCTCACTCTTCCACCGTCCCTCCTCTTCTGCCCTCCCTTTCACAAGAGTGGTAATATGGACGCCATTCTAGCATGCTATTGCTGTTCTGAACAGCGGAGCGGGCGTTCTGGAGCGGGCAGGAAGCCGCCTTATTTACGGGGATCTAGCATGTTTGCTTTATCGTGGCTAGGGTCACGTCAACTCCAATAGGATGCCATTCCTTTACTACCTACTCTCCTACCCCGCCTCCAGTTTATGTCTAAGGAAAAACTGTCACCGTGTAAAACAAAGTGTCCTCCTAGTCAATTAGTAAAGCTCACACAACCGAAAGGTGTTTTGGTCGAGCGGATACGCCACCGGACTGTCGATCACAAGGTCCGCGGTTCGAGTCTCGCAGCGGCACTAATGTCCTTTGGCAAGACATTTATCTACATTTGCCATACTCAACCCAGGTGAGGTAAATGGGTACCTGGTAGGATTATTCCTTGAAAGGCACTGTGCGCTGATAACGGCTGCCGGAGCTAAAGCTAGGGTAATAAGTTCCAAAGCTCTTTGGAATTAGCGCATAGAGATGTTATTTCATAACGTAGTATGCGCTATACAAGAACTAAATATTATTATTATTTCAACAGAGTTTCTACAAGAAGTCTTGTTCTTAATTCAATCAAGATACCTCTGGATTATGTTATTCAATGTTTGGGACTTTGTCCCTTACATTTATCTCTTTCTCTTGTTTTTTAAGTCGCACGTTAATGACATTTTTACATGTATATAACGCAAATGAGCGGTACTGTAATATAAGTACATTAAGTATTTCAAAGTCATGTTCCTACCTCCCGATTTGTTTGGATTTATTTTCTATGAAGGAAACTATTCTTTTTCCCTGTGTTCGTGTCATACAGGTCAACTTTGAATATATTACATTTCACATGATTCACGACATTTAAGAATGTATGATCTTTATTTCTATTCATTGTGTTGGTTTTTGTGCGTGGAAGAATACATGAATATATCCTAGCGTCACATCAATCATGAAATATTTTAAAGTACGTTTCATTTTGTTTCCATTATGTCATTATTTATATTCCTTTTCATCCAAATTACAATTTTAAAGCATAAAGATCAGTGGCGTAGCTACGGGGGTCATACCCCCATCAAATGGCGGAAAAGGGAGAGCCCGGGTGAGAGGGAGGAAGAGGGAGAGAGAGAGAGAGAGAGAGAGAGAGAGAGAGAGTGAAAGATGAAAAAGTTAACGTGGTAAGATGATGTTCTGACGCCTCCCACATGTTCCCCTCATGCAAGGCCCTTGTTCCCTCGCCGACTGTATTCAAAGAGTGAGCCCCCTTCCAATGACACCGGTATCCCTCAATGCCTGGATCAACGCTATACCTCACTTGAACAAAGAAGATTAGTGATGACATGTCGAATCCAGGGAGAAATATGCATCGAACCCCCCCCCCCCCCCACACACACACACCCACACCCACACACACATAATACACACTCACCATCAAAACTCCAATTATTATTATTTTCCCCCCTTTTTTTCCTTTTTATTTCTTTCTTTTTGTTTCTTTCTTTAATTGTTTCACTTATTTATTTATTCATGCATTTATTTATTTATTTATTATGACTATGTATGTATTCATTTATGTATGTATTCATTTATGTATGTTTTTAAACATTAATGTGGTTATGTGTATATATATTTCTTCATTTTATGTATTCATTTGTTTATTTATTTGTTTATTTGTTTATTTATTTATTAATCAGTTATTTATTAGTTCTTGAACAATTTTTTTTTGTAAAGTCCGTAACATGTCAAAACTACCTACGCACCTTTCAGTGGATAACACCACGTGACAGGGGCGGACACTATCCCCCGGACACTATTCCCCGATTCTCTTATACACGAACCGTCTCATCCGCCGTGTAGTGAAAAGCTGTCAAAGAGTTAATAACCGTGGGTTTGGGATGAGACGAGAACAGTACAGTCACTGGCAGTACTAATGGGCTTGGTCTAATACACTGTAGGCAAAAAAGTCTGTGTGGAAGAGAGAGAAAGAGAGAGAGAGAGAGAGAGAGAGAGAGAGAGAAGGGGAGAGGGGCAGAGTGGGAGGGGGCAGAGTCCATCTCTCAGGAGTGTGAGTGGGACAAGAGGAGAGCCAGTGTGAGAGAGTTAAACACTGAGATTATGAAAGAGCTTTACATTTTGATAATTATTGAAACATTTTGGAACAAAATGATAAACGAGGAATGTGAATATCAACCCAGTTTTCAAAAGAAAAAGAAAGGAAACACAAACGAAGACAATCATTAATTTAATTTTATAACTGAACTGTTTTTTGGTTAAACAACTCCGAACTTGCTGAATTGACACGAACATGACGAAGGGCTTGTCTTTCAAAATAAAGGCATTCATCAGTCAGTGTGTAGAATAGATAGAAATCAATATGAGAAAGTCAAGTGAGTTTAACCTAAATGTTTGTAGCCTACTAAACAAGTCCATGTGTTTCCTTTCTTTATCATGTTTATAGTTTAAAGAGTTGCAAGCTGGCGTTTCAAATTATTCCATCTGCTATCCCCAAACATTCTCGATAAGGCATCTAGAGGAGAAATTGAGACATAATCGATTCGGTTTGTCTCAATCTTCTCTCATGAATTCTGAATCTAAAAACTGTCCATTGGAATCGTCCGAAAATAAACCACAACAAACTTACACTTTAGATAAAATAAGGTACCAAAACCACTTAACGCATCGCCTCATCACGCAACGACGCAGAGAGGATTCAAGGAAAGTCATGAGAGGAAAGAAGAGTGATAGAAGTAAGCAGATGACACAGATATAGAAATGCGGTGAATAAACAAAGATTTGTCTGAGTAAATAAAGGAGAGTTGACGATCGAAAATGAGTGTAAGATGGCTAAGGGACGATGGGGAGGCAGAGCGGTGGTTTTGTGGCAGCGATGGGGGCTAGAGTGATATGGTGAAAAGAAAGAAAAATTAGAATGTAACGCTTGTTGAATTTTGAATAGCAATTGGAGAAACATGTTTAGATACGGGTAGAGTAGCGATGAGTCAACAGTCGCACTCCCTTAACGGGGAATCGGAATTTTCTTCTCTTTTTTTTTGTTGACGTCTACATTCATTGTCACTCGATGTCCTCGAAGACGTGTTGAAGGAGGCCAATGACCTTGGTACAGCTGTCATCATCCACGCTCTCGTTGATGGTTTCGTATCGATGTACCTCTTCATTATCGCAGTGCTGACATGATGACGCGGCCAACGCATGACCAAGAATGATGATATTCATTTAATGATGATGATGATGATAATGATGATGATGATGATGATGATGATGATAATGATAATGATGATGATAATGATGATGATGATGATGATGATGATGGTGATGATGGTAATTATGACTGCTATGATGATAATATTGAAGATAAGAATGATGATTTTGATGATGATGATGATGATGATAATGATGATGGCAAGAATTATAATGATGATGGTGATTATTATAATGATGATGATAATTATGATGATAATGATGATGATGGTGATGGTGATTATGACGGTTATGATGATAAAAGTGAAGATAAGAATTATGATTTCGATGATGATGATGATTATGATAAATATGATGGTGATGATGATGGCCATGATGATAATGATGATGATGATGAGTGGTGTTGGGGATCTTGACCAAGAGGATAAAGACGAGAAGTAGGCTATGCTAAGTATGATGATAGGGATGATGATGATGATAGCTGTTAGGACGATGGTAACAATTTAGGTGTTGGTACTGGATACATCAACTAAAAGTTAGTGTATTCAGAAGATTGTCGAAGAATCTGTCCACATCTACCAAAGATGACAAAATCTTTTATCTTAAATTATGAAAAAAGAGGTACCTACAGTGCAGTGAAGAAGAGAGAAGATGAAGAAAAGATAGTCAGATTTATAACATGATGACGTGGATCCTAATAAAATGGTTGGTTGAAAGCGTACACGTGACTAGGTATTTATTTTGCCTAAAGCGCAATTTAGATAATGACCGGTCATTATCCAATGGTAGTGACCGATCATTATCAAAATCATGTTATAAAACATCATTTTTTAAAACAAATAATATACATTATTTTGTTCGGGCATTAGTAAAATTACCAACACTCGGTACCTTCAAAACAGTCCAAACACCCTCGGCTATCGCCTCAGGCGTGTTAAACTGTTCCAAAGGTACCTCGTATGGGTAATTTTTACAAATGCCCTCACTGCTGTGTAGTATTTGTATAATAGTCAACATTTTGTATAAAGAAGGGATTTTAATCTAGTACAGCATGGCAATCAAAGAAGGGTTCATTCAAATCTTTTTTTTAACTTGCATCGATTTGTGTGCAATGATTTGAATTTGCAAGATTTATTTATTTATTTATTTCAAATACATCATGACAAAATTTGATATGTAATAAAGAGGTGCTCATGTACACTTTATTCACAAAAAGGTCTAAACTAATCCATTGCTTGGTATGCATTGTAATCAATGATCTATAAATGGAAACAATAATTACCATTTCAATTTTTTGTTGCTTTTTCATGTAATGTACTCCAACGAAAACAGAAGTATAATTATGATCATTAAATTTAATAATAATATTTTACTTGTTAGTGCTAGTAATTTGTTGACTTAGTTGGACTTTTATGTACGAAATACCAATTAGGAATTTATTACACCAAGGCAATTTGACTCAATGCACTAAGAGAAAATCGAGGAAAGGTCTAATTTGATTGTTTTCTTTGATAACATAATCGTCCTTTTGTCCCTCCCTTTCTCCAGGGCAGACGGTTTCATCAATCAATCTTTCTTTCTCGGCCGCCCCTATCCACCATCGAGGTAGAACATCACCCTCTTACACTGTACTTCCTCGTCCTACGTTTTATAACCTCCGGGGCCTGGAAGGAAAATTTTCTCCTCAAAATCTACTCGTTTTTGCCGTATTTTGCTAGAAGATAACATGCAACCCCATTGATCACTTGCCCCGTCCTACCGCGCTATAAGGCTCCGGGGGTTGGCTGTTTTAACGGAGGTCCTAATTTTCACCTCCGAATAAAAGCACCTTCCCACTGTCGGCTATTGCGCATCATTTTTTTTCTCCAGGTTCTGGGGATGCTAACCTTGTTGATTATGTTACAAACAATAACAATAATAATAATTTTGTTTACACAGGGAAAGCTTCATCAGCTCCAATGCCATTCTTCATGAGGACCCTCAATTATTATTACCCAAGCAATTGCCAGGTATCCATTCACACCGTGGTGGAGAGTGGCAAATGTGGATTAACGTCTTGCCAAATGACGTTAGAGTCGGGCTGGGATTCGAACCCTCAACCTTTGAATTGAGAATCAAGTGAATGAACTAGTATACTACGACACCTTCACTATAATATTATTATAATGATGAGCAAAATATATACTTCTTTGTTAATTTGTCTGTAGGGTGCCGACGTGTAAACCAATCAAAATAAGTGCACTTTTCAACAACAAAATCCCATGGCTGATACAGTGCCCCTTGTGGATCAAATGACCTGACAATACCATCGAAAGCTGAGGGGTACTTCAACTTTTGGTTCATATTTTTAAGAAATTTGTAACCATCATTTAGACTTTATCGTCAAGCAACTAAAATAATGATGGGATTGCTTTGTTGAATAAACGAAAAATAAGCATGTATATTTTCCAAAATTTGAGATTGAAATCGATTTTGTCAGAACCCATTGTATTAATAAGTCTTTTGGGATAAGCAGTTTCAGCGTGATATGTGGATGTTAACTGTTCCTGATAGTGATAATGTGCAACATCAGAACTGATAAACGACCCATTTCATAGGTGATTATTGCATAGCGTTTTTTGGATTGAAGGGGGCGTTCACACAGAGGAGGGTTGGGGTGGAGAGGGCGATGAGCTAGGGGATTGAAGGGGGCGTTCACACAGAGGAGGGTTGGGGGTGGAGAGGGCGATGAGCTAGGGGATAGTGGCAGTGTGACAAAGATGCTTAACTCTACCTTCCATCAGTTCATTGATTGGATAAGAGTACCGCCGTGGGGGTACAGCAAGTCTGGAGAACGGGATGGGGAAAGGGATCAAGCTCACAAAAATAGTATGAGAGAGGGATGGTGGGATTGAGCAGATGAGATTGGATAAGAGTACCGCTGTGGGGTACAGCAAGTCTGGAGAACGGGATGGGGAAAGGATCAAACTCACACAAAATAGGATGAGAGAGGGATGGTAAGAATACGCAGATGAGATTGGATAAGAGTACCGCTGTGGGGTACAGGGAGCAAGGCAAAATAGAATAGGAAAGAGATCAAACTCACAAAATATAGGATGAGAGAGGGATGGTGGGATTAAGCAGGGAGCAAGGAAAATGGGATGACAGGGGGGGGGGGGGGGTCGCAATCACAAATATTGGAAAGAGAGGGGGAAGGGGAGAATGAGCTGACGAGATTGGATAAGAGTATCGCTATGGGGTAGAAAGAGGTATAGGAAAACGGGATGGTAGTGAAGGGGGGGGGGGGGGTCAAAATCACAAAGAAGGGAAAAAGGGGGAGGGGGGATGAGGAGGTTATAGATTGGATAACGTAATGTACCGCTGTGGGGTACAGCTATCCAAAAAGACGGGATGGGGAAGGGGTCAAAGTCACAAGACTTGAGAGGGTTGCTGGAGAGAATGGACAAACAGGATGAAACAATGATGGGGTGGAGGAATGAAGATGACAGAGAAAATGGGCAGAGGCAGAGGATAAAAGAAAGGAGCATTCAAACTTCAGGTGTCAGAATGAAAGAGCGACCGGTAAAAATCGCTATAATTGTGAATTTGTAAAAAGATATTGATTTAAATATCATAAGTGATACCGAAATGAAGAAAGTCTTCATAACGAAGGAAAACAATTCAAAGGGAACACAATTATTCATCATCTGTTACTTTTGGCTAGAAGAAAGTATTAAAAGGGGTGCAATAAAAAAAAACTATTTTGTTGTTATTTTTATCCCTTATGTGAAACTATTCATATTTTGCCTCTTTCCTTTTCATATGTTATGTAACATTAATCTGAAAACCTGAGATAAAATTATCCTCAATGACAGTGACCCGCTTTCTATTCCTCAGAACAACTCAAGCGGGGTTTATTTTGCACAATCCATTATATTTGTTTATGTTTTCTTGTTTTCTCACTGATCCGCCCATGTACTTAATATTGGAATCTAATTTGTAGGTAATTTGATGGGAGGGCTCAGTCGATTAGCCGAATTATGTCTCATCCTCTAAATATCACGAAGAGCATGACATGAAGAAGAGTTGAATCGACGTTAAATCGTATGAGGGCAATCATTGTAGCTCTGAGGGCCAAAGGCTGCTGCTTTCAATTTTCGGTTATTTGTTGGCCAGCCAAAAAAACACCTTGCCGTACGCCTTCGATCCAGCAACTCAGCACAATCCCAGCCCCGGCTAATTGAATAAATATCCTCGCGGAATTCAGCCCCAGCAAAAATGGTTTCCGAAGATGTTTTCTGCGATCAATTTCTTCGATTTGGCATCACTTCAAGTTTAGCGGAGTGGTGATGGCAGGCGGGCCGCTCTGAGCCCGCCGAGAGTAGCGCAGGTATCGAATGCTCCACTCGCGAGCACGCACAGACCCTACAAATAGCAAGGCGTAGCGTTGGACCGGAGCAGACGACAGTCTCGCAGCGCGCGAAAAGTGAGAAACCTCTTTCGCGCCATTACAACTCGAGCGTGCTACTAGAGAATTTTTTCCTTCCTTTTTTTGTCTTGCTTTCTCTGGATTGGGCTTCGATGACACATTTCATTCAGAGCCTGACAATTTCCCAGCCAACTGCACGGGTTATCACCAGTTTGAAAAAAAGGAATGAAAAGAAAAAAGAGAACGCGCAAAAGGAGAAAGAAAAAGAGGGGGAAATCGAGCTCTTGCTACCTTTCTTTCGCCCTTTCCAGAAGAGATCCCCAGGTCATTCAACCTGTATATGTAGCTTGTTTTGACTTAGTATCATTTTAACCGAGACCTTCAGCAAGCATTGTTTATCTACGACCCGCTCCACGTGCTACAGAGTCTTCCTAACCCGTTAAAATAAATCCGAGCTGGTTTGGGAAGGAGGTAGAAAAACACATGAATCATTTAACGATACTCACATCCGTAATTCATCCTGGGCAATGGAATGAGAAAATAAGGGACGAATCAGAAAGACTTGTTAGCTCAGGGAAAGCGGATGAAAGGGGTTCAAGTGCCCCTATTTCATCTAACATAATTGACCGTGCCCACGTAGATCCTAAGCCATTTGGACACTTTGCTCACTTGATCCACCATTTGTCAAATATTGGAAAAACGCCTGGAGAAGAAAAAAAAAGAAACACAGAAAGCAAAAGATAAAAGATGAAGAGAACAAGGAAATACCCTTTGTATTCCCAATGAGAAAATTTATAATTTCAGATTATCGGCAACAAAAGCTACACTTGTCTTGTCACAGCTATAATATAACAATAATCTGGATAATAATTATGTAAAGCGCTGAATACGAAATACCATCCCTAAGCGTTTTACAGTTAATATTGCCCCGGTTATCGAAATTATTCACGCACAATGTGCACCATCTCCACTCCCTGGGGTGTATTCCTACCATTCGTCACCGTAAGGGCATATGGCACAACCAACACAGAGGCTTTCGTCATCCTACCAGTTCCTCATTTCTCTCCTTGGTATGAAGTGGCAAATCTAGATGCATGCCTTACCAAAGGACAGTGACGTGCCGGGGATTGAACCCACGACCTTTGCATTTCAAGTCAAGTGCATACACCACTCGACTACGACACCAATGCGTCTTGTGCCAGACGTAGAACTGCGTCAAAGACTGCCGCCGCTTTTGTGAGGTTGATGTACAAAATGGTGAATGCAAGATGAATAGGAGAAACGTATCAGCTTTGAGTTAATGATATATAAACCAATTACATTTACACCATCTATTAACGCAGATGTCAACGTAACAGAATTGACGCAATGTGTACAACGAGGCGTCATTTTGCTGGCGTAAACCTGTGTCACCGACTGACGCGGCCTTAAATCCTTATGCTATTACTGATCGAATTAAACTTTTTGATATTTGATATCTTCCACAAGGTGCGCCAATCTATGGATTAAACTGATACATGCATTTATATATTTTTTAAAGATTGTTTATTGATTCATTTTCGCTCTCCTGCAATGGTATAGTACAGGGAGAAACGTGGAATGCAATGATCATAAAATATCAATAATTACTTAACAAAAAGAGAAATAATCATCTGACTTTTGATTTGAAGCTCTTGCAAAAATACACCACTGTCAGTAGACTGAAATTGGGTCATTTGAAAGGATATGGTATCGTTAATGAAAACAAGATGTTCACATCTTGTTTAGATCAATCGAGGTGATATTGACTTGAATCATAATAAAGAAACAGGGACAGAGAGAAAACAGATTGAAGTTAATAAATTTAATAAAAGAGAAAGAAAGAAAGAAGGACATGAAAAAAGAAGGAAGGAAAGAAAGAAAGAGATGGAGAATATACTAGGAAGAAAAACAACGAAAAGGGGGTGGTCCTTCCTGTTTTCTCTATTCCTGACTATCTTTTGTAATGTTGTTCCTTTCATAATCTCATTCACTTCTCTCTCTCTCTCTCTCTCTCTCTTTCCCCTCCCTCTCTTTCTTTATCTTTTCTCCTCCTTCCCTCTATGATAATGCAGACGACACGACCTAGTCTCTTTTTCCCGAAATCATCCCATAACGCTCAGAATCCTCATCAAAATAATTGGTGGACATCAAAAATTCGCTTCAGTTTCATTCAGCGAAGCTTCCGTGAGCTAACGTTCCTCTCACTTGCTGAATGGTTTGGAACCGGTAACGTAAAGGGATAAAACGAGGAAGAAGAAGAAAAGAACTTCGGCTGCCATATACTCGCAAACGTGAGACTCATGCTAGATCATGCATCCCAGTCTAGAGGGAGCACTTCTTCCCTGCTCGAGATTGACAGCTAAAAAACGGATAATTCTTATGGATTTTGGCGAAGTGGCTGCCCTCCTCTCTGTTTCCCTGATAGCCCCGTCCCCGTGTCCAAGCCCTTGTATTAAATGGATGCCACTGAAGAGGATTTACGTCTTTAAAACGATGACGGGCAAAGAATAACGCAATTTTAAGCGCGCTTCATGTTTCCATAACTTCCAAATGGAAGCAACGTGGAGAAGGTGAGTGCCCTAAGGGTCGCTATGGCAGGGCGTTCAGAAGATGTTTCCATCGGTTTGAATTATGGAAAAGTGAGGTCATCAGTTTTGGATTACAGCTTTTGAAAGCATTAACGCATCGGTTTGGAGTATCTTTGGAAAAGAATATCACCTTCACCTACATTTACTTCGTCATGTTTCGTTGAAAGTATAATCATTAGTTTGATTGTCCTTATCTCTTTTCATCCTTCTCATAAAGTTCTCCACCATTTTCCGTCCGTCTGTTTGTCTGTCCGTCAGTCTAGCCATTTCCATATATTAAATGTTCTCTTCTTTAAAAGAAACTTAAGTCATTGTAATAGAATATTAATATAACAATATTAATCGAGAGTAATACACAATCAAAAGGCTTGGATGTATCACCCTCAAATAATTAGATAAAAATAATTCAAAACTGACATGAAATGTAGTCAATATTATCAAGATTAATTAAACACAAGCATACTGCTGCGTACCATTGTAAGCACAATACCATGGTTAGAAGAAAAAAATCGAACTTTCTATAATTATATTCTATAATTAAGGGTACAGAAACGATTTTTACACATTTTTGACACATCCTAATAATAATATAAAGTTGGCAGTAATCATTATAGATGCTTTCACAAGCCATTATATATAGGTTCCAAATTCGTTCGATAAACCGGTACAAAGATGCCAAACACAAAAGATGCAATTTTTTTTTTATAGGGTTCATCTGTAATACTCTGCACCCTAAACCCATCGGCTACTGAATGATCTCATTCTCATAGGCTTAATACGGTAGTCACCATGTTCCAGTACGCGATGGGTTAAGATTCACATTGATACTCCTTCTATCTATCTATCTATCTATCTATCAGGCTATAATTCATCCAGACGTTGGACAAAGCCCTCCTCATAAGATTTCCATTCTCTTCTGTCTCTAGCTGGCCGTTCCCATGTATGATGTTAGGTCATCTCTCCACCTTCTCTTCTGCCTTCCTCTTCTTCTCTTTCCCATCCTTGGTTGCCATTCTGTTAAACGATTTGTCCATCTATTGTCCTGAAGTCCTGCTACATGCCCAGTCCATCTCCACTTGATTCTCTGACTTTCTCCATGATGTCTTTAACCTTTGTTTTCTGGCATATGATTGATTTTGTCTCGCAGAGATAAATACTCCTTGCGGTTCAATATTGCACTCTTTTCGTCCAGGATGTGTGCCTTTTGAGGTTACGATGTGTTCCCGATTTCGGCGGTGCTGCTATCGCCACGTTTGTGTTATAGGTTTCTATTTTTAAATATTATATACTCGATACACAACCATTACTTTCGCGAGATGTGATCCAGGAAAATTCTTAGAAGCATCAGCGTCTTAACCGAAAACAGAAACGCGCTTTTGGTACATTAACATCTTTATGAAAAACTCGCAGCTAATGGAAATGAATAAAACAAAACCTACAAGCAAGCAGGCAAAACAATCGTAACATGACTGTGCGATCAAATACTTTTTTTAAAAACAGATCTGCTTTTGTGGGGGGGGGGGGGGATACTAAAACATATATTTTTATATTCTTTTTAATGTGCTCATCCATTTGCTATTTTGCCTTAATACAACGATGTGACTGGTGACAGGGCAAAAATCAGCCAGTGAAAATAATAAACTACAAATTTACATTTTCAACAAAATCAACGAGATTAAGGTATTCAGTAGCCTTTCTGACATAGAAATTTCCATTTAATGAAATAAAATGCCCACAAATATCCCCCCTAACAAACAAAACAAATTTCATTTCGGTCAGTGCTCCCATTTGCCCCCTCCCCCAAGGACTTTCATCAAATCGGATACTAGCCCAGTCCCCCCCCCCTCTTTTTCCCGGCTATAAAGATTTCGTTTTCTTTTGGAAAATGTAGATTGCTCTGAGCTCATTTCGATGGGCAATAAGCACATGAAGTAATACTAGTTCGTTATCTTTTAGCCAATGATAATCTTGCAATAGTCTTTGTATAAGAAAGATAAGTTAGTACAAATCATAAGACAGATAAAGGCAAGTCAGGTATCTGTAAAATGAGGTAAAGAGAGAGAGAGAGAGAGAGAGAGAGAGAGAGAGAGAGAGAGAGATGGAACAGATATCATAATAAAGGCAAAGCAAGAGAGACGTACAGAGCGACAGAAAGATATATATTCATAAAAATGACGGCTAGAGCTGATAGAGGCATATTGAGACAGGGAAGGGGTGCACCACTGGCCTTGTCTTTCAAAATGGCATCACAAGAGGTGTAAAGTATATCAAACATTGCAGCTCATGCGTTTAAAACATCGCTATATGTTACCATCTTCAGCCTATACTCCACGCGATGCCTGTTTGAATCGCGAGGATGATAATATTTGTCGACTCTCCCATCTAGTCTTCCGACACTTCACGTAACATTATCTCGAAGATGGCACGCTGTTTGGAAATACAGAGAGGGAAATATCCCGACCGCAGTCGTAATCATCATCATTCACGGGTTCATCATCGTCATCAATTGTCGTTCAGCGGCAAGGACGTGGAACAACTTTAGAGTTGGCTTTCGCCTCTTCGAGAAGAAAGGGTTTGTTTCCAATACCAATGTTGATGGTGTAAGGTATCTAAACGCTCTGTACCGTGACGAAATGAAATACTGCATCCATATTTCGCGATTCATTCCTTGAAGTGGTTGGCTCAATCTTACGTAGGCTTGATGTAATATAAGATCACTTTGTATGGTATCGCCAGCACGATTGTGTCATCGAAACGGTGTGGAGTTTCAAAAAAACATCTTCGAGAGAATGATGAGTGTGAGGTCTTATATCATCATTATAAAGGACAAAATAAACCGCCAAATACTGATAATTTTGACGGCCTTTTCATAGAATAATGTGATTTGATGAAAACCATTTTGAAAATTATTTCATTATACATGTATTTTCATATGCTTGTCATAAAAAAGATGTTTGTTACATTCTAAGAAATGGTAGCCCATATTATTGTGTACTCCAAATGGTAAAATAACAGCATCCCTAATTAAAGTGAGTTGCAAATTTGCACCCCGAATCCTGTCCTATTAAGATGAAACCATAAACCTTAATAGGATATTAAAGATGGCCTTAACATTCAATTTACACCCTTGGAGTTATTGGTATCAGGCCGGTTTAGGGTGCAAATACGAACTTTTATTTCCGTTTGTAAAAACTTTATCGTATCATTACTTTACAAAGTTCATATCAAGGTCTCATGTGCCGAGAGCCGGTGTGATGGGAAGTGAGTTCTGTCCCAACGATTTTACTTAAATCAGGATAAACATGATAAAGTAGACACAAGAAATGATGTAGTTGCTCGACAGATTCTGCCGGACACGAATAATTGTGTTTGTTCAAAGATACTATGACCAAGATTTATGACAAGCAAGTTGGTTCAAGATTATAAAACAAATTTTTGACAAATTGGGCATGTCGAATATGTTTTGAAGCAGAAACTGGGTAAAAAAAAACAATAGATTAACGAACAAGATATTCTGAAATGCAAAATTGGTTTAATCAATAAATTAAAAATCACAGTGTGTACATTATGGAGTATTTCAAAACAATCTGTGCCAAGAAAGTTACCCTACCAATTTAGATAGAAAAAGAATCGAATTGCTTTTTTGTAAATTTCGTTGTGGAAATCATCGGATGTCAGTAGTCTCAGGTAGATATGAACAACGTGAAACTTACATTCTATTGGTGATGAATTTCATTATTCATTTGAATGTCCCTTCTTTGCTAAAGAAAGAAAATTCCATCTTCAAAACTACTACACTGAATGACCAACATGAATAAACAAACTCGCTGGACTACTTCATTTTCAAACCCCTTTTCTGTATTCGAAGCACTTTACTTTTGACCAATTATATTACTAAATATATTTTTGCGACATAACATCATGTTATGCTGACTTTCATATTCACCCTGTTTTTAATATTACAGATTTTTTTTTTTTTTTTTAATACATAGATTAAATTTTATGATTTAAAACAAAATTATTTATGTTTTTATTCTTTCAATAATATATTCATTATAAATTATTTATTAATTCACTCATTCAATCATTCTTTTTGGTTCAATGACCCGGTCATATTTTGATTATTGACTGTTTGCCTATTTGTTTGTTTGGTTTAATTTCCTTTTTTTTGTACATGTTCACAAATACTATGTAATTTATGTACTTGGTTACAATAATATTTATAATCTGTACATATTTACATGTACATGTATTCTCCTATATACTCATTATGAGCGACATGAAAAAAAAATGTCATTGTCAGTGACTGAGCATTTTTTTATGATATACATATTTGTGACTTGAGGAGGCGCGATAGCTCATTTGGTAGAGCAGTGGTCTTGTAATCCGATGACCTGGGTTCGAAACCAAGGCGATGCGCTAGTGCTCTTTGGTAAGGCATTAATCCTCGTTACCAGGTCCCTCGGAGAGGACCTAAGGCCGTCGACCGTCTGGTTGCTTACTTACAAGCATTTATGCTTTCTTAGCAGGCAGGTAAAACAACCACCACAATCATTATCAATCATTACACTTAACGTCATTATAAAAAAAGACAACCGCCCCGGTTTTGGCGTTGCATATTTGAACGAGGCCTTAGTCATGTTCGTACATTTGTAATGTTTGGGCGGAAGACTTAAGTTTAAATGGGCCATCAATAATACTACAATAACGTTTAAATCGTCACAGGTGTTATATTTTCATTGTTTGTTGTTTTCTTCTCAAAAAGTGATGTAGCAATTTTCAAGCGCCTTTGAAGTTCTCACACTGGAAGACTGGTGGGCTTGAATGAATTAGAACCGTATAGAGCGTAGCTATAATTTGTAGCGCCTTACTGTCGTAGAGGACCTTTATTCTGAACACGTTTAGGTAAACTTGTTGAGATAATTCCGTGTCATGACCATCCTCGTTTCTTCCGGGGTAGTCTGGTGTCTATCGCTTGTAACCCAAGCTGCCCCGAGCCTCATTCACCCATCTTACGCACCCCACTTCAAACCCATTCCTACCGTATTTGCCCAAGCTAAGCTAAGCGGCTATACCATGAATTTTCATTATGACAAGTCCGTTTCCTTTCCTCTATCTAAATCACGCTTTTGGATTATTTGGTTGTTACCCACGAGATAGATGAATATGGGTTTTTAGCAGGTGCTGCATCGAACGTGTGCATACATAGCCTAGGTAGTGCCCCCCTTCTTCCGCCATCGAATCACGAAAGGGGGGGGGGGTGAAAACAAATGTAGGAAAGACAAGACGGACTGCTGTCCATATAACAACCCCCCCCCCCCACCAGATCATTGTTTCGATGGCCCATATAGAACTGGTAACACCCCAAACTCCTCTTGCATTAGTGCCCCCTCATTAACATTACTGAACCCTCACTCAACGCCACTTCTGATATTTTCATTGGATTTCAATGTGATGCAAGTATGGACATTTTCATAGATTGAGGAGAGGGAGAGTGACCCCCCTCCCCCACAAATGAAGAATCTTAACCTTGTTCAGACAAGACGCGGCAAAACCGGGGCGTTAAGTGGAATATGCTTCACATTATTTTCTGGGCCCTGTCTCATAAAGATACAATAATCGTTATAAGCTACCTTATCTTTAAATACGATTGGCTACGAGCAGTTTTGTCCTACATGTAGATTTTTGGCAGATCATTCTGAAGGCAGAGGCGGCGGAGCGACTTCCAAAGTGGGGGGGGGGGGGGCACCAACAAAAAAGGGCACTTTCTGGGAAAAAAGGGCACCTACAAAGGGATATCTCAAAGCGAAAATAAACAATTTTTAGACATTGGTATATACCACTAAAATTTGATTACATTATCAGGGATGATTTCAATATTTGTTTCTCTTTATACATCGTATAAAATATTGCTTTTTAGAGCATCATACCTTGCAGTTGGGTGTGATGGTCGAGAAAAAAATCATTTGCAAGCGAGGAGAAATATAAGATTTGTGAGGTCACAGTGCGAAAACTACATCTTATAAAGAGGAAAAAAACAATCCTCATCGGGTTATGAATAAGCACATTTTCATAACAGCAAACTGAAAAGACCTTTGATAAGTAACATAATTATAACTTCTATAAATGTGAGCGAGCGTAGCGAGCGAGCTTTGGGAGATATTGCTCTTAGTCGCTTGAAATTAGGGGCACGTTTAATGATGAGAGGAAAGGGGGACACTTATCGAAGGGATAAGACACTTATTAGAAAATAAAAGGAGCACGTGTCAAAGTACAAAGGGTCATTATCAGAGGTGAAAAGAGCACTTATCAGGAGGAAAAGGGGGCACTTGTCAAAATAAAACGATTGTCTCTCAGAATTGAATTGGGTCATTTACCAGACATGAAAAGGAGCACTAGTGGGAGAATGAAAAAGGACTATTTCCATAGGTGAAAAGGGGCATTTATGAAAAGGCGAAGGGCTCTTTGTTAAATGGGGGCACTTATCATAAGGAAAAGTGGCACTTATTAGAAAGGAAAGGGGGCACATGTAACAATTTAAGGTGCGCTTATCCGAGTTAAAAAGAGGTAGTTATTAAAAGGGAAAGGGGCACTTCTTACAAAGGAAAAGGGGCAATTGTCAAAGTAAAAGGGGCACCTCTAAGATTTGAATAGGGCAATTATCAGAGGTGAAGGAGGCGCTTAACAAGAGTGAAAAGGGGCGCTTCTCGTATCCGAAAAGAGGCACTTACTAGAGATTAAAAAGGGCACTTATGAGAATGGAAAATAGACACTTATTGCAAAGGAAACTGGGAACTTGCCTGAGAAAAGAGGTACGTGTCAAAATAAAAGGGGCACATATCAGAGGTGGAAAGGAGAAGGGGGCACTTTTAAAAATTAACAGGGGCACATATCAAAGTAATAGGGGCACTTTTTATGTAAAAGGGGGCGCTTCTTACAAAGTTAAAGGGGCACTTTTTGGGTACTTGAAAAAGTGGGGGGGGGGCACTGTGCCCCCCTGCCCCCCCCCCCCCGGGTCCGCCGCCTCTGTCTGAAGGTTTAACATTTTGAAGGTTGGTGATTCCAAAATTCCAAAAAGATAAAATCTTACAAGCTGATCATCCATTGGCTCTGCCTAAGTATATTGATGTACACTAAAGGAGGATTTGCTATCATCATTACCAAGTTTGGACCGTTATCGACTATTGACCAGTTAGTTTGTTTAATGGTGACCTTCCATACTTCACGACTGTTACAAATTGTTGCAAATCAAGCATTATTCTCTTCTCTATCCATACTACTTCTCTATCCATACTACTTCTCTTTCTCCATCTTCATTCTCTCTCTCTCTTTGTCCCCCTCTGCTCCCTTTTCTCTCTACATCCACTTTTTAAATCCCTGTCTATCTCTTTCGCCCTAACTACCTCTTTTCTCCTCTGTATGTCCATAGTAACAATTTTGTCTTAGTTCTTGTCCATGCCTTCATGTGGCCCTTCTTGACCGAGTCTCACCCCTGATCGATCGGGATGAATTATGATACTCCCTGTTCATGATTCAACCCCTACCCCCACTTTACTCCCACACGCCTCCAACTCTCTCGAGATTGAAACCCTCTTTATCGAATTCCGCACCCCCGCACTAGGACCAATCTTCAGCGGATTCCGGCCCCTTTCAATACCTATCTGTACCCTTTTGTTCTTTACTTCCCCGCTCCCACTATTCCCTCGCTCTAAGTCTACCCTCTCTCTCTCTCTCTTCCTCTACCATGTATATCTGTCTTTCTCCCACTCTTTCTGTCTCTGTCTATTTTGTCTTTCAAGTGCCCTATCCCTATAACCATGGTAACTCTCCTCCTACCTTGTTTCCTCTCTGCATCTCATCTCTCTCTCTCTCTCTCTCTCTCTCTCTCTCTCTTTCTCTCTCACACTCTATTTTTCTCTCTTCCCCTCTATCTGGATGCCTGTCTCTGTCTGTATGCCCCTCTCTCCCTCTCTCTCTTTTTTTCCTCTCTTACTTCCCCTCTCTTTCTTCTCTCTTGCTCCCTTTCTTTTTCAGCATTACATTTTCATTGATCGTTATGCTTATTTAAGTCTGTGTGCCCCTTTCCTTCTGTTTCGTTTTCTTTTCGTTTTCCTTCCCTCTAATACTCTCCATAAAAACAGATATTTCTGCATTTATTGAATAGGAGGTGTGTCTCTTTTTTTATCAAAATCCGTTGGCATCTATAGGCCTAGCAGAACGAGAGAGAGAGAAAGAGAGAGAGAGAGAGAAAATAAAGCACAGAATGGAACCACAGCGAAAAGAAGCCTGGAATAGAGACAAGGGGAAAAAAGAGAAAATAATCGAAGAAAATATAGCATGTCCACATCTAGCTTAGATTGCAAATGCGGATGGGAGAACGGGCTGTGCCTCTTGCGCGCCTACGCTAGCCGCATCCCTGTATAGTAGCAAAGAGCCGAGTGGGTCCTCGGAGAGGGTCCTGTTATACGGCACCTGGCCCCTCTCAACGGATCGCTAGCCGAACTCGACCGGGTCGCTGCGGGCCCCGGGAGGCGTTCGAGTGGTGTGTCACTACCTTCCCCTCCACAATTCACCCTTGCCACATGGCGAAGGCAATCGATTGATGGTATCGATCGCTCAACATGACAGCTTGGAGTCACATTTGGTTGATGCAGGATGATGAGGGAGGTATAAGGGATGATGATATCATGATGTGTAGAGGGGGCGGTCAACCGAGGGGTGTAAGGGGTAACCCCAGTCCTCCTCCCCTCCCCCTCATAACACTTATCACTGGTCAAGCACAGTATTTGGCCATGTTGGGTGAGTCAATCACTTTTGATTGAGAACTTTTGAATAGTCTAGACGGATAGCATTGCTGAGCAGAGATGATGACGTATGTAGCCCATCATTTCTTATTGCTCTAATAACTGATGCTTGATGCCACGAAAGAAAATTAGAAGTGATATACCTTTATTAACGAGCTTGAGTAAAGCACAGTATTGAGTGATCACGCTTCTGCGTCTCTGTGAGGCTTTTTCCGCACCGTCCAAGATCACGCTGCGCCCTCACCTGCCTGCGATCGCGTCTAACTCTATGCACAAATCCCAACTCCTTGCCGAGCAACTCTTTAAACCTTTTTATTTGATGCCATTGGTGAAGTCAGTGAAAGTGATAAATGCAGACAATGACGTATGTGTGAACGATTGACCACAACTTTTTTCTAATAATTTGACCGTGCCGTTTAAAAAATAAAATTGGATACATTCGAGATGTCATGTTTGTATTTCTTCATGGGGTAATACGCAGAGTGACTTGGACAGTGCGGAAGAGCCTCACAGCGACGCAGAAGCGTTCTCGCTCAATATCGTGCTTTGATTGACAAAATGTTCACTTCTCTGTTTGAATTTGTTTTCCTTCTTCACTTCAGATACCTGGCTTTTTATTTAATAAATGAAGAAAATGATAGTGTAGCCAATTTGAACGCCGTTGAACATGCTCAAGAAGACAAGGATATCAAAGCTCAGTCAACTTTTGTACCATAGTGAGGAGAAAATACAGACACACCAGGAGCCCGACACACTACCGAGGTGGAAAATATCATGTAGGCCACGCAGACACTTTTTTGTTATACCCCGTTTTAAACAAATGTAAAAAATGTTTCCATATTGACAACGTCTTTGTTCAAACACCGGTTGTACATTGTGGAACTTTTTGAAAGAACATTGAGACCTCAAATGTTGTCAATCCTTGTACTTGCATTTGAATTCTTTTAAATATCATTTTCTAGAAATCATGAGCTTCTAATTAAACTAATCAGGAAAATATCCCGCCCCCTCAAATGCTTAATTTCTGGATACGCCTTACTACGAAGCTGCATCATTTTTTTCTTCCAATGGGAAGTCTTGGTCACATACGGGGGTTCACTCAACCCCTCTTTTGCCCTATTTATGACCAGCTTCCGTAATGGAGAACCCCTCTTCTATGGCGATCGAAACCCCCCTCCACCTAGAGATGTTTCGATTCCTGCTGGCATGCATGGTCCTATCCCTCAGTTCATTGGCCGCGACCCTCTTCACCGTTCGTAGGAAATGTATTTTGTGCTTTTTCATCCCGTCTTTTTTCTTTCTTTCCATTTTCACCTTCATTACCTGTGTCTTTTCTCTCTCTTTCTCTCATCTCTCGTTTCCCTTCTTTATCCCTGCTTTTCCTCCCCTACGGTATATCCCTCCCTCTGTCCCTCTTTACCCCCTATCCATGCTTATATATCTTGTCCATTTTTCTGTTACATATTATTTACACGATTCATCACTATTTTACTTTCTCCCTTGTTTCTTCTCTCCATTGCTCTCCCAACCTATCTCTCTCTTTCTCTTTACGTCTCTTTGCTTTATCCTCAATATTGTATATTTCTTTGCCTCTTCTTTCCCCCTTTTCTCTCCCCTCTGTTATCTCTCTCTCTCCTCTCTGCCCTTTCCCCTCTCTTTCT
This sequence comes from Strongylocentrotus droebachiensis, assembly GCA_035222895.1. Lineage (NCBI taxonomy): Eukaryota > Metazoa > Echinodermata > Echinoidea > Camarodonta > Strongylocentrotidae > Strongylocentrotus > Strongylocentrotus droebachiensis. Next base: position 842 of record JAVYIG010009656.1, on the reverse strand, counting down.
CTCTCTCTCTCTTTCTATTTCTCTCATCTCTTTCTCTCTCTCTCTCTCTCTCTCTCAATCTATTTCTCTCATCTCTTTCTCTCTCTTTCTCAGTCTTATCTCTCTCTCTCTCTCTCTCTCTCTCTTGCTCTGTCTCCCGCTTTCTATCACACACACACACACACACACACACACACACACACACACTCTCTCTCTCTCTCTCTCTCTCTCTCTCCTTCTCTCTCTATCTCTCTCTCTCTTTTCCTCCCCCTTTATACATGTCTCTAAAATTCTCTCTTCTCTCCAATGGCAATTTTAAACATTATAAATCGCGGGAAGATAGTGATATTTCAGTAGCGTAACTTTGGTCTAATATTCAAAGGTTCAAGGTTTGGATTATCAGTTTATTTTCATGTTTCACAACACAATTTATGTTACACATTGTCAGCGAGGTGAACAAGATATTTTCAATATTAAAAAAAAAATACAAAAAAATATATCCTATCACTTTCCTTTTGCTCGTACTTACTTGTAAAATAAGTACAAAGGAGAATTGTAAAAAAGAATAGGAAGGAGCCTAAAGTGAAAACATAGCTTGTCGGTTAATACGGGGGGGGGGGGTAGAGAGCACTAAAATATTTGTTTTCTTTTTTTGCCCCCGGAAATGTGAAAATCGCACCGACGGGGGGGGGGGGGGGGTTAAAAGAGCTTTATTTTGTATTTCTCTTTTGCCCCCGGAAATGTCGCTCAGTGGGGGGCTGGGGGCAGATCCGTCAGCCCCCCCCCCCCCCCGTGGATCCGCGCTTGGATGGTGGTGAGGAGGGTACCGTATCATCTTCTTCTGACGTTTTCTTCCTTTCCGT